>MINK01008186.1:0-18540 GCA_001735545.1 Phormia regina
AACCAAATGATTTTAGCAAAATTTGAAGCCTCGATATGACGACTCTGTTCTACTTTGTGGTGCACACTCTCATTTGAAGATTGTAGTATTTTATTTCAGTTTTTGAAAATAACTAAAGTTAAACCGTCGTATTAATAAAAATAAGATAAAATAATGTATGCTTGATAAAGGTTTATTATTTTTTCTTATTGAAATGTACATACAAAAAGTTAATAAATCTTTATCAAACATTTTTGTGAATACGGCTGAAAGTCTTTTAAAGTTTGTGTTTATGTTAATCCTTTAATATGCACATTATTTCATAAAATTATTTTTGTTGTAAACCAAATATTGTAAAAAATATTAGTATTATTAGGTTTACCCTAATTTTGTTGTTTTTGTTCAGCACAGCACTGTATGTATGTACGTATTTCATGTATATTTATTTATATAACTAAATACATACATACATACATACATACATACATACATACATACATACATACATACGTACATACATATGTACATACATTAACAGATAAAAATATGATTATTATTGATTGTTTTTAAACAATCAGAATTTTTCACTCATTAGCAAAATTCACGATCGTTAAAATAGTCTTAACTCTGGTCATTAAATGTTTATGCTATAAAAGAATTATAAGCAGTATGCAAGTCTGACGATGATTTTGTTATTATTAGTAAATAATGGACAAAAAATGACACTTAAATGATTTATGTCAAAACTACCTGTTCAGTCATGTTTTATGACCTTCTGTGGCAACTGAATGGATTAAAAAAAAAAGATTTTCTTTATATGTATTTGGAATTTCTAGTATAATGGGTTATTCAAGAAATAATTTTCTTTATGGAAAAACCCAGGCAGACGTAGAAAATATTCTGTTACATAATTTTCCATTAAATTTTTGCCAACATAATCATTATTCTATTATATACATATGTACATATGTATGTATGTACCATGTATTGAAAGTTTTATAATTTATTTATATTTTAATAATAATTAATAGCAAAATATTAGCGAAATACTAAAATGGTTTTTATCTTAAATGATTAAATTTGGGGTTTTAGGGGAACCTTATACGAGTAACACATATAACATCAGTTATTTCTGAAAATTTTCCATAAAAATGTTTTACTTGTATGTAGATATTTAAAAAAAATAGTATTTATATACATATGTATGTACATATTATGTTCTTATTTATATCCTTTAGTTGAACTTGATTATTATGATGAAATGTATAGCCTTTTGTTTTTGTAAACCTTTTTTGTAAATTGTACCTAAATGTATTGACGATTTCAGATTAGTAAACGAGTCAAATTTAATAATCTGGAAAAAGTAAAATAAAGAAAAGAATCATCACATAAATGAAATTGTACGTGATTTTTAACAGGAGAAGTTTGTTTCGTGTTTTTTTTATTTTTTTTTTTTTTGTATTAAATATTTATTTTTTGCACGAATTATATCGAATTAATACATACTGTGTATGGATGTGTGCATGCTTTTTCACAATCGTCTATACAATAATATCTTTGTATATATGAATGTGCATCTTTTTAAGTTAGGAGGGTTATTTATAAAGTCGTTTTAAATTAATAATAATTTTATTGATATTAGGTGATAATTTCTTTTCCGCAATTCCTTGAGCGGATATGTATATGTGTGATCTAAGTCCAATCACAAAAATGATGAAATTATTACATTAGATGAATAACTAATGATTTTAACCCGCTGATGTTTTAGAGGAAACTACTTACAATATCTTATTACTGGTAGGAATTTCAGAAATTCATTACTTAGATGTCTTTATAAGACCTATTACTTTGAAGCTATTCAATAACTTATTAATTTCAAAGAATTGCAGAAGTTATTATTATCCAAGTGAATTGTAACTAGTTACATTATTGGTTATAAATAAGTACTGAAAGATGGAAAAATAAACAGATGATATATTTTTTAAATTTAATTATTAAAAACTGATATTAAAATTGAAGACTAATACATTAAACTGAATTGTTGAAATTTAATTTTCATTCGACATAAAGAAACAAGTAATTAATGTATTTTTATGTTTTACCGACTCTAAAAATATATAATTTTTATATTTTTAAAGAAAAGATTGATAAAAAATAATACTTCTAAAAATCTGATCTCTATTAATTGGTTAAAAGTAAGTGCTTACTAATCTTCTTTTAAGTAATGTATGAAAGTAGAATGTTAATATTTCTGAATGATTAAAGAAGAAATAAGAATTAACAATGTTTATGAATAACGCGATTTTGTTTATAAAGGGCCATTTTCAAAATAAACGATTCACACAATCAGAATTAAAACTTGATACAGGAGAGCAAATTTTGTATATATGTACATATCTTTGTCGGGATTCACACACAGACATTTTTCTTGTTCTGATATCCTAGGCAGTGTTGCCAGTTTAGCCTTTTTAAGGCCTTTTTATTTTACGTTTAGCCTCAAATTCTTCGTTTTAGATTCTAGTTTTTTTGATAGCAATTTTTGATTTTTAGCTTAGCTTTAAAAAGTTTAAAATTTAACAATTTTATTTTTAAATAATCACCAATTTAAGCATTTTTGATATTTGTTCGCATAAAAACAAAATTAATTATATTTAACGGAAATTTTCGCAGGGGCTTAGAATTCTACAAAAATATTATAATTACATGTTAAAAAATTTCATTACCCATAGGAACTATTTATTTTATATTTGTAATCCACAACTATATTTCCAAGAAATGTCAAAACTATTGAGAACTAAAAAATAAATGCGTTCTTAATAGAACGATTTATTAGCCTTTTTTAGCTTTATTTTTTGGCGCCCTTTTCTAACATCTTTGAAAGTCTAATTTAGTTTCGTTTTATCTCAAGTCCTGGCAACACTGATCATAGACGAGAGAGGAGAAGGTGATATTTGGGTTTTCGATATACTACTTATGTATATAAATAGGTCCTGTAGAACCCTTCATTAAATTTCTAGATTAAAGTGTGTCAAAATTCTAGATTAAAGTGTGTCAAAATTGGTGATTAATTAAATTTTAAAAATTTAACTTTTCGCAATATATATCTTAATAATCATTTGTCTGAAATATTCTGTCTCCCATATTACCAACTGTGAAATAAATGGTTGGGGTATTATACGATTGCATTGACATTTGTAACGCATAAAAAGTTATTCAAAGTATACCTTAAATTATACAGTGGGACATATTCATTTTCATTTTAATCGTAATCATCCCTATATGCATCACAGCTTCGGAACTGTGGGGCTGAAAGTGGGATAACTATGATATTTAAAACATTAGCCAAATATTAATTCCATAACCAATTTCAAAAATCATCATCAAGATCTTGATAAGTTCCTTGAAAAAACTGTATAAATGTACTATTTATGTCTTATAATTTTCAAGTTATATGAATTTCAATATTTAATTATCAAAAACATTTTTACAAGATCTCTGTAAAGTTTTTTTTTGCATATGTACATATATTTATAGCCGAACTCTTTGACATTATTTTTGTAATTAATTAGAAAATAAAATTATTTGTGGAATAAAAAAAATTTTAAATCGATATCTTTATTTGAATCAAATATACACGATTTTAAATTTAAAAAAGTCCATTCCATGAAAGATTTGTAAAAAAAAATACCCTATGGAGCCATTTAAAAATCTATATTTTTATTTTTTGAATTTTGAAAAATTCGCGAATCTATTCGTTTTTTTCATTTCCACTTTGAACTTCAATATCTTTTAAGGTTTTAAACGAAATTTAATAATTTGGATTGCATATATAAATGTAATAATTTAAAAGTAATATTATCATTCAAAAATGCATTCATAATGCAAATGCAATTTTAGAATGCATTTTTGAGAAATGTTTACCCTTTTTATTTTAATTACCATTTAATATAGAACAAAGCAATATCTTCACTATAAAATGCCATAACAACAGTTCTGGGACAAGAAAATCTACTGTTTTTAATATTTTTTTTTTTTTTTGAAAAAAAAAAACATAAATTTTTTTATAAAAAAAAATATATTTTTTATAAATTTTTGATTTTTAATTTATTTTGGTTATCCTCTTACAGTAATGTGTAACTTTAAATGTTTGTAACTCCTTAAATGTACATACGGCAGATTTTGTTAACTTTAAAACCGGTATAAATTTTATTCTAATAAGTATTGGAAATTACAAAATATTTCAAAATATTTTTCTTGCTTAAGATGTACTAACAACAAGAATGCAATTTCGGATGCATTTTTAAAAAATGTCAACCATTTCGATTTTAAATATTTTGCTTAATATTGAAGATAAATATATTTATCACATAAACATTAACATTTAATATGGAACAAATAATTTTAATATACAAATAAAAAATTTTTAAATATTATGATAAAAATTAATTCTAAAATAAACTCACAAAATATAAAAATAGAAAATTTAAAAAAATAAAAAATTGTATGAAAAAATTAGAAGAAATATGAATTTTTTTTAAATAGGGGACCATTTTGTCCCAAAGCATTTTATATTGCATTTTTTAGCAAATATAATAATTTTTTTTATTTTAAAAGGAGAGGAAAATTGAAAAAGGGAAAATTTTTTCGAAAATGCATTTGCATTATGAATGCATTTTTGAAGGACAATATTATTTTAAATTTGCAACACTTACGGTGGAAATATCCTTCTTATATACACAATTTAAATCATTAAAATCAGTTAAAAACTTTTGGAGAGATTGAAATTTAAATTTACGTACTTTTGCGGTTTTTTGACTTGTCGGAAAACGAATTTTTGGAAATTAAAATATATATGCAGACATCAAATGTTAGCAAAATCGGAAGATATAAAAAATATTTTTGGGCTTTCTCTCGTAGAATTGATGATATACATATACTTATATCGCTTTTCCCTGAAACACGTAGGGTCTACATGAGAGCTACTGCAATTTTTTGTTTATATCAGCATATATGGGAACTCGTAGATAAAATTTTGTTATAATTCACATTTTTATGGTTTTCCTCGAAGAATGTTGTCAAAATTTAATGATCATATTTGTTTTATTTTTTTTGTTTAATTTGAATTTATTTTGTGTTATTTTTGCTCCAAATAACTGTTTTATAAAGATTTCCACAAAGAATTTCGATTTTTCTTAAAAAAAGAAATAAAATACAACAACAAAATGTCGTTTGATATCAAAACAAAATTATCTTCGCTTGAGATCTAACAATTATAACTCTGCAATAATATAAATAAATTTGGTCCACACGTGATAAATTCTTATCATGATAAGTATTTGAAGTTTGTTATGATAAAAAAATCTCTCGTGTGGACCCTACGTTAAGTCTAATTTTCGACCATTTTATCCCAATGTGGACCGTTGAAAATTTGATAATTCATGGTTAGAATTTCAGTTGCGAAATTTTGTATTGTTCTTTGAAATATGTATTGAATTTTGATCAAAATTTATTTTTTTTGTAATCCTTTTTTTGTTAATAAGGACAAATATAAATTTTTTTGTACAAGCAGATCCTATTTTGTATATTTTTAAATGAAGCTAAAAATATTCGAATTAAATTCAATCTCAAAAATAAAATCACAATATTTGTAAATTTCGAAAACGAATTTCATCATACAATGGAATATGTGTTCATGAGTTTTTAAAGAACTTTCCAGATGTTCCTCATAAGTGTGTGAGTGTGTTTGTGTATGTATGCATTAAATAAAACAATTTCTCTGTCAAGTTCTTTTTTTTTTTTTTTTGCTGTGTCCCTTTTTTATTGTTTCGTATTTTTATTGTGCTGAGTTGTGTTTTATTTTGTTCTGTTGTGTTTGTTTTTTGTTGTTTTTTTATGACCAACCGACCACATGCGTCCTCAGCCATAGCCTACAGAGTCACGTACACCATTAATGAAAATATCTCAACAAAAATCAGGCACAACCGGCTTAGAGGTGCAATCCGTAATGGAAGAGAAAATATAAAATAACGACCAAGGAGTATAAATCCAAAGGAAATTAAAAGCCATACACATAAGCAAGTACATATAACATACATATGGATAAAATAAGTATCCAGGGGGAATAGTGAAATACATACATACATATATGCTACCAGAGGCACAAAACAAAAACTTCATAATAATGTTCAAAATAAAAACTAAAAATCAACAACTACAACAAAGTTCTATCAGCTGATGGAAGAATAACAAACAAAAAAAAAAAAAAAACGAAAAAATAAAAATCAAGTTACTTTGACTGACTTTCGACCGTATCCATAACTACATACATACGTACTCCTACCGTAACTACACACATCCTTACAAACATGGATAAATCATTACCAGAGATTTTGCTACCTGAATTAATACACACAAACATATATAAGAATATATATGTATAAGTAGTTGCATAGATATTGAGTAAATTACATACAAACATATAATAAGAGAGCAAAATTTAAGTAAATGCAAAGGGGGAAAATTCACTCATATTTCTAAATGTATCTCATAAATACATAGAATATGGAAAAGTATCTCATAGTTATTAAACATTCACTAAATCTCTTGCCTGCTCTTTGTCACTATCAGATACTCTGACAAGAGAGCCAACCTAACAAGAACTTCACTCAATTCCTTTTCTTAAAGCAGGTAAACGAAATAAATGAGTAGTGTTAGGCAAATAATGAGAGAATTGGCTGATGAAAAAACAGTCTCACATTAAGTTGAGTGCAAAAGTATCGTATAAATAGCGTTGTAGTGTAGCCGGTTTGTTATAGTAGCTTCGATACATTGCTGAGATACAGATAAATTTAAAAAGTGATTCAAACAAAAGTGTTTTGATATTAAAATCAGCCATCTGTTTTAGAAATTTAACGTATTTTTTCTAGTGCTAAAAAAATTAATACAAAATAAGAAGAGTTCTATTTTTGAAAAGAAAAATACTTAATAGATTTGCCATTCTAATGCTTAATATAAATATTTGTTAATGGACCTTTAATAAAAAGGAATAGAAGCAGAAAGCCATTTAAAAGTGATAAAATAAAACACAATTAAAACAAAAGTGCTGTGATCAATTAAAACAAAAACTTTTAACCACAAGTTAAAAATATAAAAGACAGCTAAATTGTGATATTAATTTGCCAAATTAAAAATCTTAACAAATTGTGTTTTTTTTGGCAATAGTTTGTTTTTTTTTATAAAAAAAGTTACAACAAAAAATTTTAAGAAAATTTTTGAAACTACTAGAAGTTTCTGGAAAATTTGAAAACAGTAATCCAACAACACATTTGTTTGAACAGTAACAACAACAATATGAAAATGGAAATTTTGGCAGTACAACAATTATACCATCCAGCAGATTTCAATGGACTTGGGTCTAATAAAATAAAAGGTAAGTTCAGTTGGCAACAGAAAAAAATATTTATTAAAAAAATTTTGTTTGAAATGAAAACATGAATAATTTTAAAACGTTCGAAAAGAGAGTGATGAAATTAAAAAAAATAAAAATATTAAAACGTTTACTAAAAGTTTATAACAAATTTAATTTTTTTGTTGAATTAAACAAAACATTATTAACTTTAAAATGAAATATTCTTTGTTTAAATTTTATTTTTATAATTCAAACTTTTTGCCGTCGGTAAATTAAATACTAAATTTACTTCCGTTTTACATTTTTCCTCATTCTCTCCCTCTCTGACTACTTATTTCATTTATTTTAATAAATTCTTAAAATAAATACTAATTGACTTGTTCATTTGAAAAAAACAAAAAAAAAATACTAATCGTTGCAATAAAATATTTATTTTAAATAATTAAGACTTTCTCTCTAATACATGAACATATTCATCGTCTCTCACCCTACAATCAACCAACCAACCAACCCCTGAGTCATACACATAAACGTATTTGATTGTTTTTTATACGTTACGTTTTGAAACGTTACATTTTCATATCATATACGTTTAGCTTGTTGTCAAGCGCTTCAAAAACGCTTCAAATGTGTGTAACGACCTCGACAATAAACAGCTAAACAAGCAGGCAGGCAAACAATCAGTCCACCATTCAGTCAGTTAGTCCGTTAGTCAGACAGTTATTCAGTGCGAGCAACAAAAAAATAAAAATCAATTGTTAGCATGTGAGCGGACTGAGGAGCTACTTTCAAATACAAAAAGTACATAAAGAAAAACGTGCTACGTGCGTTTTTCCACACACTCGCACACACGCACATACTTTCGAGAATTAATTGATTTCATGTTTTCAATACAACTTTTAGTAAAAAGAAAATACTATATACTATATGAAAAAAAAAAAAAAATAACTAATTTTCCTTTTTCTTTCTCTTTTTTTGTGTTTAGATTGGACATCACCTTTAACACCGCCACCAGAGGCCTCAACCAAGGCCACCACAAATTTACCCTATGCCCAAACAAATACCACCAACAAAATCAAAAACAGTATTAATAATCAGAAAAACAAACGTTTGTCGGAAAACGCCAGTAAACGCAATTCTCCAGCCATGGCCACCAATCAAAAGCCCACTGTGAATTCACTGAAATATGAAGACAACAATGTTTTTTACTGTGAAGATTTAGATGCTAAGGCCGTTAATGACTTGTCACTACGTTTGCTGGACGAATTAAGATTGGCCAAGTCACGTCATTTGTCCTGTACAGAAGTGTCATTGCCCTGTGATCTAACGCCACGCATAGCTGCCGAAATATTACGTTTGAGCGATCGTGAACCATGTGGTCTCAGAGGTTGTACTATATACATAGAGTTCGAAGATGAACCCAACAACTCTAGACGTATTGCCTCGCTTAAGTTGGACCCGGAAACGGTGTCGACATTTGAAATCTATTTGACACTGCGACAAGATCATCGCGGTTGGACCTCTTTACTGCCTCAATTCATGAAGGGTTTATCGCGTACGATTACCATCAGTCCCGAATTTATCATCACTAAAAACAAGCTGTACTCTCCTTTGGCGAGTACAAGTTATAGTTATACCAGTTCTAAAGCCATATCAACACCCACCGCGTAAATTTCTCAATTATGCTTGTTGTGTTCTTATAAATATGTCTTGGGGTTGATTCAATCACCACCACCACCAACCACCACCCCTACGTAAAATCATCACACTTCAATTGTTGTTCAACAAGCCTCCAATCAAACTCTCCCACCATCCCCGAAGCTATTCACCATTTTCATTAATAACAAAAAAAATCTCAGCAAATAATTTTGAATTTTGAGTTAGTTGTGTATGGCTTCAGAAATATATGAATACATACATACATACATATGTACATATGTATGTATGTATATCTTGTATCATTTCCTTAATAAAAAATTCTGTTGAATTGAATTTAAATTTAAGTCGAATACTTTGTTTAATGATGATCAACGTGATCATCATCCTCTTGTATAAATAATTAATTTTTTTTTCTTCTTGTAAATGACCCGTCGAGTTAGAATTTAAACGATCGTTCTGCGATCATACAATATTCTTCATTTTTAACTTTAACTCAAGGCCAATTATTATTATCGTATAAAACTCATGAAAATAAGAATGTGATAACTTATTAAGATGCTAAGTTTTTATTATTATTATTTTTTTTTAATTTTATCTATATTTATAAAATAATATTGTATATCATAATTATAAATCTTTAGACTTGAACGATTTAAAGAAAATTTTGAAAGAAAAGCAAAGAAATGTGTTAATTAATTTAAAAATTAAAATCCCTCAACATCAAAATATTTATGTGAAAAAGTATTGAACACTATGTGTCCAATAACAAATTCCAAGAGCAAAGAATTTTTAAAATTTTTTGTATTCACTTTATTTAAGTAATAATCTTCTATTTGTATGTATTTTTTTTTTTGTCCAAATAATTTGTGAAAGAAAATCGAAAGATAAACTGCGATATTGTTGCATACAACTTGTGTGCATTTAGTTTGTAAATTGAAATTGAAACTTACGAAAAGAAAAAAACTCATTTCTCTTTATTTAAATATATAATCTAATTTTTGTATTTTTTTTTCTTTTAATTATTTAATAATATTCATAATGTTCTCATTCATTTTTAAATGATATTCATTCATAATGTTTTTTTTTATTATTTGTTCATTATTTTATATATTAGTTTTGTAAAAAAAAACAATGTATTTATTTATATGCGAAAAAAATATTAATTTTTAAATTAAAAAAAAAACATGTATTATTTTCTTTTTTTATACGAATATATATTTATAAAAAAAATGTCCTCAACAAAAACGAAAAATATAATGTATTAAAAATGTTAAAATCTAATATATTTAAAATGTAAACAAAAACAAATGTTTTTTTTTATACATACATATACATATATATTATATTTAAAAAAAAAATGATCTTAATTTTGTAACCAAAAAAAAAAATTAAACTTGAAAAAAAAAAATAATAAAAAAAAAAATATTCGGAAGTTATTCGATTAGTTTCAATAGATTCTAAGAGATATAACGGATGAATGTATTAAAAAATTAAAATATGTTGTTGTTGTCTTTTATTTAACTGTGTGGGTGGGTTGTATAAAAACAAATTGGGAATTTCAATGGGACTTTTGTTTTCGATTTTATTAGCAAAAAAAAAAAACGAAAAACAAATTTGTCTCTTCGTCGAAAACTGTCAAGTCATACTGAGTGTTTATATATTTTTATTTGAACAGTGTGGCAAATTGATCGATTTAGTTTAAAATTAGAACATATTTAATATACATATTTATTTACTCATTTAGCAACAGACGTCTTTAGGCAATTTTATTTTTCAAGGGATAGAGTACTGTCAATGTGTTTTTTTATGTCGATAATAATTTTTCACAACAAAAATTTGAATTATAGTTTAAGTTAAACCGAAATTATAATAAAATAATAAAAGAGAAAGAAATATACTTATAATAGGTTAAGACCGACCATATGATGCGCTACACCCTTGTTTACATCAAAATTCGTGAAGGGGTCTTCTTTTTTGTAATCCAGTGACAAACTGGTGAACGATACACAATGATCCCCAATAGATTTTTTGTGGAAAAAATTCTGTAAATTGTGAACCTTTGTAGATGTCTTAAGATATCTAAAAATGTCTCATGGTTAAAGCTATGGTATTTCCGAGTTGCTTTTGGAGGATCATGGGGGTAGAGTGTAGACGCTCTTTAAAATCTCTATGATAAAGTTTAAGGATATTTAGGTCGAAGCAAATTTTATCCTAATTTTTGACTTATTTTTAAAACTTGGGAGCCTTAATTCAGACTCTAATTTTTTTTAAATAATTACTCTAACTCCTAAATAATATAACTACAATAATTATATAAAAATACATACATATATAGTATATCTAATAAAAAGTTTTATTAATCAAATGTTGAAGCCTTGAAAAAATGAAAAAAAAATGTTTTATTTAATTTAAAAATGTCAAAGCTGAGATCAATAAAAAAATTATATTGAAAATATAGCCCCATATATTAGTTAAACACTCAAAAACGCATCTAATAAGCCACACCTTTAACTATGGTGGGGTGATCAATTTAATGAAAACAGTTAATTATTAAAACCAGTTTTCTCCGGACTGGGATTATGGGTATTTTCGTACAAAAAGTGGGATTTTTTTATCCACTGATTTTAGATCAAGCTTTAACTATATTATGACAAAAATTTCATCAAAATAGCTCAACTCGTTTAAATTTTATTTAGCATCAAATATTAACATTATATCTCAAAAATATGTCTTCATCAAGATGTTTTTATTTGCATCAGATGTTATTCTTCCCAATCCTGCAGTTTGATGCTAACACTATTTTCATTAATTCACTTTTGGATAAATCCCAAAAGTGGGGTCTTAAATGGCGGCTAATGTAAATTATGGACGTAAAATCTGATATTGTCAATTATATTTATATAGGAGTTAATTGTGTTTAATATTAACATAATACTATCAATTTAGCTGAATTGATTTTCTGAAAAGGTGTTTTTATGGGATTCGGTACACTTATATAGAAGTTGAGTGTGTCACATTTATGATCGTTAAACCTGTTTTTTTAAGGATATTTGTGTGGGGAATATGTAAAATAATGGCTATAAGGAACCAAATTTAGTTGATTTATGTTAAAAATTGCTACCTATAGTTTTAATAAAAAGTTTACATAAAGGGACAGACGGACAATGCTTAATCGATTCAGAAAGTGTCTCTAAACCGACTGGTACAAATTAAAATGGGTTTTGGTCCAATGTTTTTAGGTTTTGCAAACATCAGTACAAATGATTAACACTCTCCCCACCTATGTAGGCGGAGAGTATAAAAATTCCGGATCCAGTACTTTTGAAATATAAATTTGTATATAATTTTAAGTCAAAATGCTCTATGTTTAAGAAAATATCATCTACTAAAGATATTGATAAAAAGAAGTATTTATAAGAAGTTTTATTAGTAACTAATCTTAAATTAGTCTGATAACTAATATTTACTTTCTAAGGGACTATTACTTCCTTTTCCTAATCTTAGAATAAGTGTGAAATCTAATAAGAAAAATATTCCTAAAGACCTTCACAGAAATAGTAATGCTGTTATTAGCATTATACCCTAAACTCATTAGAGTGTGCCACAGGAAAAAATTCGTAGGATGGCCCAGAAATGGTGCGTAGTAAAGTGATGAATATGTTAAAAATATTAAAAAATTGTTTAAATTGATTCTCAGTTCCCTATCAGCGATTGAATAAGTCACGACTTTAGAAAATTGAGTCTAAAAATGTTTTGAGTTCTGCATCGAAAAGGGTATAAAAAATTCCTAATTTTGAGTTTCTTTCGTAAACATTTTGTTCACAAAAATTTACGGAAAAGTCTCCAATAATTTTAAATTATTTTTTTTCATAATAATTTTAAAACTACGAATTTTTTGAGGTCTATTCCGAGAAAAAACTCGATACCATTTTTTGTCGACACTCTTAATATTATCAATCGCTAGTGGGGAACTGAAGATGAATATAAAAAATAATTATTTAAATATTTCTTCCATATTCAGCTCAAAAACTCACATCGTTTGAAGAGTCTTCCTGTATGAAAATTTCAAAAAAGCGTTTCAACGGGACACTCTAAATATTTCTAAATCTAAATATTTATCAATAAATTTGTATGGAAGCTAACACTCCCATACAAATGGGAGTGTTAGCTCCCTAAATGTTTTTCAATTACGAAGCTTATAATAATTCCTTAGTTATGCTACAATTAATATGGCCTTCGAATGGTAGCTTCTTCTCTCCTTAGATTTGTCCGCCTCTCTTTAACTCAATTATTAATTTTGATAAGAAAATTATCTCAAAAAATTGTAATTAATAATATTTACTTTATATCTCCCTAGACCTATCTACTGAACTATTATCACTATTATTAAGACTTTCACTTCTGTAGTTAAGCTACAATTAAAAGTATTATTTTCTTTTGTCGATGAACTTCCTTCTGTAAGACTTACATTTTTGGGCTAGATATCTCTTAAAGATAGGACCAAACAGTTATGAGAAGAGAGTACTTAAAAAATTTGGCAAGTGGTTCCCCTTTTACCCTACTTTTGTTATTATTTTTTATTAACAAAAATTAATATATACTACTTAGCAATAAAATATGTATTTTTTTCATTTTTTCATAATTAAAAATATAGCACACCGGAAAAGTCAAACATTGTTAATTTGTAGACTGATGCATTTAAATCTTGTTCATATAAATCTTATTTACTTTTTTTTCAAAATACAAAACCAGTTTCTTGGCCTGAAACTTAATTTATTTATTTACT
Organism: Phormia regina; assembly: GCA_001735545.1. Lineage (NCBI taxonomy): Eukaryota > Metazoa > Arthropoda > Insecta > Diptera > Calliphoridae > Phormia > Phormia regina. Next base: position 13,833 of record MINK01008186.1, read on the forward strand.
CATAAGTTATTGTTGAATATAAAAACCAGTCTTAACCTTCTTCATTAAGATTGTTTTGTCTTCAAGTCAGTAGGTAAATCATGTCAATACGCATAAACATAGATAAAACTTTTTTTAATATTTAAATGCAGTGTTGTCATTAAAGCAATTTTTTTTTACTAGATTTAGAGATTTTAACTGAAGATAATTAAATAGATACAGACATCACAGACTTACAATTACATACATATATTTTATAATATTATAATAATTATTTCAATTAAATTTAAATGTTTATATTGGCGTTATTAGACTTTTCGTAACGATTTTACTTCATATATATCTCGCTCTTTAAAATCTTAAGCATGGACCAATAAGAAATTTAAAAAATTATAAAGAAAAATTAGAAATTTGTCTATTAAAATATAGAAATACAATAAATTTGAGTTAATTTTTAACAATAAGAAAAAGCATAATAATAAGATCAATTATTGCAGTTATTAATTTTATCATTTTGGTGATTGAAGCAAAATTAATTAATTTAAGCAATTTCATAATTGAAGTCGATTTTTAGTTTTTTTTTTAACTAATTAAATAATTATCATAAAACTATTCCAATTACGTTTTTAATTGTCTCAATTATTTAATTGATTAAAATTTAATTTGTTTGTGATATATTTTTTTACTAAAAATAAAACAATTTATCTGTTTTCAACTATTTTTCTTATTGTATAAACTAATAAATAAAAATTTAATATGTTAAATACTTCGATTTCAGGTAAATTATTTAATTATGAAAATTTGTGTAAATTATTTGCTTATAAAAATATTTGAAAACAATTAAAATTTTTTATTAATAATTTTAACGATATTTAGTCCAAAAAATTTTAATTCAAAATAACTTTACAAAACCCTTTAGAAGTTTTATTTATTTGATGCACAGTGGCGCCGAAACTCCTTTTTTGGAAATAGTTCTGTAATTTGGAAACCGTTGAAGACATCTCAATAAAATTTCACATGTTCAGAGATGAGGAGTTTTATAGTTTATTTTGAGTAGAAAAGATTCAAGAGAGTATCAAGAGTATAGTGGGTGGCACTAAAAATTTGGTTATCTCAAGTATGTAATTTTTTGTTTGTTTTTAAATAGCCAAAAATCAATTTAAGATATGACAAAATAGAAATTTTATATATGGAAGTCCTTGTAAATATCTACAGAAATACGCTGTTTATCTACGGTGACCATATTTTTTCAGCAAAATACAGAACAGGGGAAAATAAAATACACTAACCACCATTTTCTAAATCAGATCAAAATTTCAATTGTCATTAAAGTTTTTAACATTTTTATATTGATTGTTAAAAAATTAAATTTTTTAATTTAATAAAGTACAAAAAGATGCAGCAATAAATACATAAATACACTAAAAATTTATTTGTACTTCCAAATATGACAATATTCAAAAGAGCATTTTAAAATCCATTTTAATATTACTGCAGGTATCTTCCCTACTATTACTTTACAAAATATACTTTGTATTTCAAAAATATTTTAAATCAAAATTCCAATTTTTTAAATGTTGTATTTGTTTAATAAAAGTTTTTAACTTTATATAAAATAAATAAATGTGTATTCATTCATAACTAGTGACCCCACTAAAAATTTATAATTTCAACAATCAACATGCCTGTTTTTGGAGATACAATAGCAAGAAGCACATCGCAAGATATTCCACCACCGAATATCTCACAACCTCCAGCGGAACCTCTAAATGTTCCTGAAATTTCATCAGCTAAGACACCAAAATTTCCAACATTTTGGAAAGATGAAGCTGAAGTTTGGTTTCTTAAAGTTTTGTAATTTATAATAGCACAGGAATTTCATGAAGAAGAACCCATTTTAATAGTACAACTTCTTGATATTCAAAATTCTATTGATTTAAATATTCAATACAATTTATATAAAAATAAGCTGAGTTTTTTTTTAAATCATAAACGCCTATTAAATTTTTCTCATGTAACTCATTCAATATTCTTTTACTGCTAAAAGTAAAAATATTTCAGCCTTGGCTTGGCAATGTATAAATAAAAGCCAGACTTCAGAAGAAGTTGAAAAAACTGTATTAAACACATTTGTGTCAGGATTTTTTAATATTCATGTATTTCTTATGTGATTTTCTATGCGTTTTTTATTTAAGACTGAAAAAATAACGAAATACTGAACAAATACAGAACACTAAACAAAATACAGAACATTTTCACTTTTTTAGCAAAGAATAATTTATGCAGTACTGTTCTGTAGAATACAGAACGTCTGGTCACCGTATGTATATCTCTTTTGGTTTAGGAGATATTTAGGTCGAAATAAAATAATTTTTTGCAATTTGGGGGGGTTTGATAAAATGTGTCTAAATTTTTTTAAATATCCACTATATTTCTTACAAAAATTTTGATAATATTACTGCAAGATTCATTTAAATATATGAATACGATCAAAAGTTATATTAATCTTAAGTTGGAAAAAATTTCATATATTTTGCTAATTTTTTCCAAAAAAATATGGCAATATTTATTCACTTTAACGTTTTTTCGGTTTTTTCTATTATTTTTTTTTATTTTCAAAAGAAATCTTTTTTGTTAAATTCCCAAATGCAAATATGGGATCAGTAAAAAATCCATTCAATTGAAGTCCTTTTTGTATAAGCTAAACACCAGTAAAGTACTCTCTGCCGGACGCCTCTTTTAACGACATGATCTACATGAAAAAAAAGTAAAATTTTGAAAGACTTTTTCACGGATTGATATTTTTGGCATTTTGATAAACAAAATTTGGAATATTTCGAGTTCTTTAGTTTGAGAGCAAATCTTTAAGTTATATTTTAATTAAAATATTAACATTATCCTAATTTTCCGTTATTCATTTTAACAACAGTTCAAGAAATATAGAATTATTAAAAAAAATTTTTGGAACCACTGTGTGGTATCCTTTATTCTATATCTTTAATATATAGATCATATTATAGTAAGCGTTTTTTTCTTAATAACATTGACAACACAAATTTGATCATTGCATAAAAAAAACACATCATAATCTTCAATACTAATCGTTAATTTATTATTTTATATGGTTTAATGTCAGATCTGAAATGTTTCAGTAGTTTTCAATTATCTGAAAATGTTTTCTATTTAATATAATATTTAAATTAACGGCATACGTGATCATATCCGTCACACACTTAATATTAACTAACTAAACTCTGACTAATATAAAAAAAAAATCAAGATTTCACGTCATAGGTCGCATACAATAAATATTTATTGAAAATAATAATAATAATAATAATAAAATCTCACAAATCGAGCAAATAAAATTTGTGAAATTTACTTGCGTCTAGTTTATTAAACTAAACAACAAGATTTGTGTGAGTTATTATTGTTGTTGTTGTTGATGGTGGTAATGGTGATGATGAAATTTAATATTTAAATTACTGTTGAGGATTTACTTATTAATTGTTTGTTTGCTTGCTTCTTGAAAATACAAAAAAAAAAAAATAATTTATGGAAAATTCAGTTGACAACAAAAGTTTTAAAGTTGAACTTGAATTTGTTGTTTAAAAAAAAAGTGGTAGTCGACACGTCATCGTTAATATTTGGATGACGATCGTTGTGTATCAGCGTCGTCATTATCATGATAAAGAAAAATCGTTGCTGTTGTTGTGGGTTTTGTTTTTAAAGTTGATGATAAATATTCGCTATTGGTAGTACAAATTGAATTGAACGAAAAGGCCAACGTATGTGTATGTATAAAGAAAGCGGTTGTAGTGTATCATCACAACCACAATATCGAACAACAACACCACCACTAACTAATACAGCAACAAAAGAAATAATTACAACAACAACATACAATGGCAGCAACACAATTTCACAAAATGAGTTTGTTATAGCGGTAATTGCAACGACAAGGTTTTGTTGTTGCTGTATATGTTTTTTTTTCGTTACTTTTAATTTAAGTTGTTGTAATTTCTGCTTTTATGAACACATCCATCCATCTACAATTTACAAAACAACATATTGCGGTTACAACAACAGCAAAAGCTGAACAACAGCAATAACAAGATACAAATAAAAAATAAACTCAAAATATCAACCTTAGCAACAGAGAAGCATTTTAGTAAATGTTGCTCATATTATTAAGTGAACTGACTGACTATTAAAAGTTTGTTTGTTGTTTTCTTATTAATTTCTTGATGTTGTTGTTATTATAAGTTAGTACTAAATCAGTTGTATATGCCTTTATTGTTGTTGTTTTTTTCACAATACCCTACAATAAAAAATACATTATGAAAAGTATGGGTCGGCTAATATAATACCCTAAAATATTTCGTTAATTATGTACACCTACTTTTGATTTATTCAATAGTCATATCTACATATTCCAACATAGAAGAGATAGATAGATAGATAGATAGATAGATAGATAGATAGATAGATAGATAGATAGATAGATAGATAGATAGATATATAGAAGAGATAGATAGATAGATATATAGAAGAGATAGATAGATAGATATATAGAAGAGATAGATAGATAGATAGATAGATAGATAGATAGATAGATAGATAGATATATAGATAGATAGAAGCTGGCCGAATGGTATTTATTATTATTTTTATTATTTCCGAAGTTCTATCTAACAATTTCTATCAATTTTGTTCAGTTATTTTGAAA
>MINK01008203.1:0-15434 GCA_001735545.1 Phormia regina
ACGTTGCTATCATGAACATGATATTATTCAAATCAAAGAGAAACGGCTGTTCAATCACTAGTTGTGGTGATTATGTTATGACCATGTTTTTTTTTTCTGCGTGTAGTTAAAGCTAGAGAGACGAAATGAGGAACGTAGCAGAGTCTGCAATTCGAAAAATGAATTCTAAATAATTATGAAACTTTAAAACGGCTGCTCCATACAATAGGTGTAGGTGAGTTTTGAGCTTGGGCCATATATACCTACATGGAGTGAGTCCACTGGGTCCCCAAGTTGAACAACTAGTGTATTTAATTTCTAAAAAACGATCCTGATACCTGAACCGATTTCAAAGATTTTTATATGGGAGGATTCTGCTGGACTCAAAAAAAGGTTATACTGTTTTAATATCAAGTATCTGGATAGTTTTTTCGAAATTTTATACCCGAGGCGTTCAACTTTGGGACGCTGTGGACTTGCTCCAGGTAGGTCTATATGGTCCAAGCTGAAAACTTAAATTCGCCTACACCTCTGGTATAACCATATATAAAAATCGGAGCAGCTGCTCCGAAACTTCTTGATTATTTAAATTTAATTTTTTGAATCGAACACTGTGCGTAGGTAGCTCGCGATCTACATAGATCCACTATGACAGGATTTTTGAAAACTCGAAAATAGGGTAAAAACGAGTAAATTCGGTAACATTATTACTAGCTAACTAAAAGAGATACAAACAGTTAACGTTATTCATTTAAAAAGTAATCGGACAGGTGTCTGGTAATTTTTTTTGAAAATCAGACGTTTTAGGGAAAAAACGGGTAAATACTGTATTTTGGTACTCTTTTGGCACCAATATGTATCTTGGAAACCAATCAACATACAAATAAAATTTATATCGTATTCATAACTTATCAAAAAAAAAAAAAAAAAGAATTTAGGAAATTCAAACATTTAAGGCGTAAAAATATTACCTCTTTTTGGTACTTTTTTCATAAAATATTTTTATTATATATATCGAAATATTCATATAAGAATTTTAATGAAATATCACTACAATTTAGAAATTTATTGAAATACAATTTTTAATACTTCGATGGGTGAAAAAAGTACCAAAACAGGCGGAAATTACATTTCAGTCAATTTTAATAATAAAATTTTAGTTACATTAAACAAGAAATTAAAAAAATGTACTGCTATGTAAATAAGAATTCACAAGAATGGAATTTTGGTACTTAAAGATTATACGGTAGAAACAAATTCACAAGGGGGAACTTTGCGATACTTTTTCGTTCTTCTAATGTTACTTTTTGAATTTTCTATAGTTATAAACCTAAAAACATAAAATTAGGGATACGTGGTCCTTAGTTAATGAGAATCCATAAGAGTGGACTTGTGGTGGTGTTTTTTGGCTAATGGTACTTTTTAAATTTTCTATAATATTTAGCCTAGAAACATGAAATTAAGAACTCGGGGTGCTAAGTGAATGATAATCCATAAGAGAGAACTTTGTGGTACTTTCTTATTCTTCTAATCGTACTTTTTGAATTTTCTATATTTAATTCAATAACATGACATTAAAGATATGTGGTCTTAATTGTGTAGGAGTACATAAGAAAGCTTCTACTTTTTTGTTCTTCTAATGGTACTAGAGTAAAGACTGAAAACCTTTTCGAAAATATCTTAACTTTTAAGTTTTTATTAATTATTCTGTATTTTAGTGATCATCAAGATCATCAAGACTTCGATTTAATTCATCATGGACCTCTTAAAGGTAACTTAGTCCCTACTTGGTATCTAAACTTATGTAATTTATTAAATTCTCGCTCATTGAATATTTCTTATCTTGAGTTTGAGTCTCTATGATAAAGATATACACTTTCGAATCCAAAGAATTCTATAGTGATCATATCTAAACCATAAATCATGTTTGTAAAATAAAAAAATAACACAATTTTTATAACACTATCACTATTTTATCCAACCCTCGTATCCAGTTTTAACTAACTATACTCATGTCAGTCTCCATGCAACCTGGAGTGGGAGTGTAAACCAATGTGTTGGTGTTTGTGTATGTGTGTGTATAAATAAATATTTTGTAGTACTCCCATTTAAAAGCTTAAGGGTGAAATTTGATTTTTCAATCCTTCAAAATAATAACATGACTTTGATATTTTTTCTCGCCACATTCTATGTAATTTGGATTACACAAGGCAACAAAATCGAAAAAAAAATTAAAGGCTTGACAAACTATTTCACAATTTTGATGTATTATGATGTTCCCGCAGTCCAAATATGGTTAAAATTTTAAATTATATAGAGAGGTCTTTTTTTATTTTTTTCTAAAGTGATTAATTTTGTTGAAACATTTTTCCACATAATTAATGATAACTCAAAAAGTGTTTCCGATATTATTGATATAAACTTCGAAAAATTTATATTTTCATAACCTTTAATCTCTTTATATATAGCGTTTTAATCGGCTCAATAGTTTCGGAGTTATAATAACAAAATTTAATAAAAAATATTTTTTTAGGTGAAAATAAAAATTTTTTTTGTTTAAAAAAAATCATAAAAAATCGAAAACGGCAAAAACTGTTCGGATTTATTATTTTATCGTAAATCCACATATAATAGCAATAAAATGAGGTAACGATCATAAAAGTCTATTGATTCTTTTTCGAATTTATTCGCAATTAAGTGAATTTGCTCATTTTCACAAAATTTAAGTTTTTCTGAAAAATTTCTACACTATGTTGTCATAACTCATAAACTACTTATGCGATTTGGTTAAACTAAATTTATAAAAATTTTGACTTAAAATATCTTTAAATGATCTATACAATTCTTTTTAAAGCGATCAGTAGTTTCAAAGTTATGAAAAAAATTGTCAGGCCAAAAATATAAAGTTTATAATTTTAGAAAAAAGTTTTTTAGAAAAGAATTTTAAATTTGGACTATATTTGGACTTCTAGAATCAAATCTATTAAGTAAAGGTTTTTTTGTAAAGGTTTTTAAGCCTTTCTTTGCTGTTGACCTGTGTTATTTTTTTCTCTTAGTTTGGAGCTGGTTTTTTGGGGAAAATGTTTGTTCAGGTGTTAATGATGAAACACATTTGCCGCTTTAAAAGTTAAAGGAAATTATTTAAAAGTTATAAAACATATAATAGTAACATAAAATGCAATATAAAACCAAAGTTTAATATAACAACAATAATAATAACAAAAGTTTAACTCCCTTGACTGCACTTAACCTCAGAATTTCTTAAAAATTTTTTTTTGATTTTGATTTGTCGCTGTATTTTATTTTTTTCTTTCCTGGTTCTTCCTCACAAACGTGGGAAAATTTATTAACATAGTTTTCGTTACGTTTCATAAAATGTTCATTTATTGCTATTGTTCTTGTTATTGCTAAACTAGAACTTGTAACCCTCTACTGCCCTGTTTGACCAAGCATTGTTGTGCAACCAAGCATATCATGTTGTTGTTGTGTAACCGTGTAACCTTTTGTTTTTTGAGACTTCTTGACTTTTTCATGATGAGAGTAGCTTCTCTGTCATAATTGTTGCTTCTGCTTTAGTGTAAATAATGGTAGAATGATTTTGTTTTACTTTTAAGTTCCAGAAATATTTATGTTTTATGATTTATTATTACAAGTTAAAGAAATAAAAATAACAATATAATTACGTTTTTGGGTTTAAATAGTTGTTTGTCATACAATCCAATTTAGTTTTTAGCGAAACAAAATAAATTGATAGCGGAAAATTATCATGACATAAGATTTTTATTCTACACTTTTTCATGTTTAGTTGTTGAGAAAATAGTTGACGTGTTCTACCAGGCGCAACAATTTTAAGAAATCTTTGCAGTTTTTCTGTCTTCCCTCTTTATTTTAAAAATAATTGTCCAATTATAAATTATGTAACAATTATTTAAAGTACAATTATTTAAAGTATTTAAATGGGATTTTATTGTAAGAGAATTATTTGAGAATAATTTGAATTGTTTTTATTATTGGAATATTTAAAAATATTACTTCTTTTTGGAAATAATTAAAGTTTTTCGACCATATTTATTAGAAAAATTAAAATGAAGGGGAAAAGTTTTAAAATATTTTCCTTAAGAATCAGAAGATTTTCAAATTTAATACAGCGTTGGAAAAAATAATAGGAACAGGCAAATTTTTCAATGTATCCACTATGGGGCCTTATATCTCCTAAATTCATAGAGATACAAAAAGTTTAATAGTTATTGTTATTCATTTGGAAAGTAATCGTATATGTACTTTTTCAAAATCGTTCTTTTTAAACATTATTTATCTTTTAAGGAATGCGATAGAAAAAAATCTTAACACACATAAAATTCAAAAACTTGGAACATTTTTTTTAATTGATAAAGTACTACAGATCATAGCAAAATATATATTTTTTCTTCTATTTATTAACATGAAGACTTTTTCCGTTAAACCTTTCATTTAAAATTTTATAGATATTTCTGCCACATTTCTGGAACAATCTGACCATCTCTTTTTAACACCTCTTTGGTCCTCTTCATTTCTCTTTTGACATAAGTCCAATATCTTTTCACTGGTTGTAACTCCAGATAATTTAGATAATTGATCTCTCTGGTCTTTTAATATGCTTAACATTTTTTGGCCTTCAAAATATCATGAGGACCTTTTTTCTCCACGAAGAATGTTTCCTATCAATCAATTCAAAGCCCAGGAGCGTAGAACCCATAGTTGGTGGCTACCTGGTTTGCGTCTGACCATAAGAGAGTCGACATTATTAATACTTGTCTTTATGGCATTAGAATATAGATCAGTAAAATTCCAATTATAGCATATTGGAAAGCATAGACATGAATAAAAGAACATTTGGCCTTAGCTTGAGTATGTCGAAGTGTAACCCTACAGAAATGGCCTCTGGCTTAACATTGCAGCTGTCTCCGTCCCGTAAAAATCTGGGAAGTCTTGAAACATGCTCCAAGTTTCATTGCCATTACGAGTCTGGCTCTGAACACTACATCGCATGAGACCAAATAACGTAACTACACATTGAACTTGGATAACGATTTAGAGTTGGGACTAAGTAAAAATATGGAGATAAGAAAGGAGAACACTTTAAGATCAAGTAGGAGAATAAAAAGATCGCCACTTAAGTGTATAACATCATTACTTATAACAAACAGAATAGCCGATGACGCTAGAAATTTGGCGCATCCCAAAATTGAGGAAGGGATTTGTTAGTCTTGGAAATAAACTAAGCGCAATGAATACAAAAGTTTGCGATTCAGAAGCATTCACAAAGGACAATCTTATGCCAGCTTTTGGACTCTACCAACAGATTTGAGGAAATAGAGTTATTGCACTTGGTAACATTTTGGAGAGAACGGAGATATCTCGAAAATCAAAGCGACACAAACTGAGAGGGATAGTGCAAAACGAGCAGCGTCCCTTTCGCCGGTTAGAAACAAACGTCCTATGAAAGTTCACAACTGCCAACCAGCTGAAAAAGGTTTATCTACGGAAAACAGCACACAGTGGATCAAGGTAGAAAGGAAACAAAAAAAATCACGGAACACCAAGAAGAGAGATGTTGAAAAAATCATATGGTTCTATTATGCAGATATATTGAAGGAAATGAAGACGACGATAAAGTCACTAATTTCCCGTAGGATACCTATCGAGTCATACTAAGCTTTAGTATATATTATCCCAAAGTTGAGCTAAATCTCCATCTACATAGGAATTTAAATTGGTCCTTGGATATCCCATAGAAATATCTGACAATCCACAAAATTATCTTTCAACCTCGTATATCAAATAGTAACAGTCATCTCCAGCATAGACAAGAATTTTCAGAATCGATATTTAAAGATATAAATAAAGTTATTTATATCTACTGGACAGTTTTTACTAGTGACGAAGATGAAAAGTCCAATAATGTTATCTGGTACAGATAATTAAATGTAATCATGACTTAAATTAGAAATGTTAGTTATATTTTTGTTAGGGTTTCTGTAAAAGGTTGATCGATCTTGTGTCTGTCTGTTTCGTTGAATGTAATCATTACTTCAATTTTTCTTATATCCAAACACATTGAAATACCGTCCACTAGTACAAGTGCAATATATTTACTCCATATATATCTAAGAATGTTCAACCTTCTTCCTTATCCTAACTATTAGAATGTAGATAATCTTTAACTAACTGATTCATTACACAAAATCATTGTTCATAAATTCCATGAACAAAAACCATTAATAACTTACACTTACAGTTCACCTCATCTTGGTTAATTACATTTTTACAATTCACAAACGACTGATCACCTACGGTCATATACTTCGCTAATTTCATATTAATACCAAAAGCACACACGCATCATTTTTAAAACTTCTTAATCCTTGATCCCAGTTGTGTCGTCTGCCACTCTGACTTATTCAATTGATCGTAGCAACTAAACAAAACAACAAAGTAACTTACTAACCAACCAGCCAACCAACATGATCACCATCATCATCATTCTGTGTCATGGCACAAAAATTTATCAGTAATTTTTCACTATTATCAAGCTGTTAATTAAGACTCTTTATCCCACAGATCACATCAATAATGAAAAGAGAAAAAAACAATTCTTAAATCGTGCAACATTTTTGCTTTTTCTCTTACATTTTGTTGGCAATTATTTGTAAAATGTAACGAAGTCGTTATCGAAATTCGCCTTCATCTTTATTTATCTTTAGAGTGTACATGGTAAATGATCGATCATTAAACGCCTTAAAACATTTAGCGTCATCAGGAGTAAAAGAAATGCACTAAAATGTGAAAATGTAAAACTAAAAAAAAAAAAAATCTACTAAAATCAATGATAGATCCTAAACATGGAGGGGAGTTTAAAAATAAAAAACTGTATTTCTTTTAAACACCATCACAAGTCATTGTATACTCTCTGGTGGATCGAGCATACACATACAGTGGAGAATTTATAAACACTGTAGTGTGCATGAATGAGTGACGAGTTGATTAACGGTATGTCAAGTGTTGCCAGTTTAAAAAAAAAAAACGAAGAACGTGAAAAAACTGTATAGCAAAATCCAAATTATAAATAGCGTTAAAAATTCCGCTTGATCAACGCTATATTTTTGCCATTTATTTTAGTAAATAAACCAAATTATTGTATGCGAATTATGTTGCACTGTTTTTTGCGTCGCGTCGTACATACATCCATGCAACATGTCAAAAAGTAGATCACACATGTTAAATCGACAGTCAATCAATCTTTTGTTTATGTTTTTTATTTCATTCGTCGCTTTCTGTGTTGTTGCTGTTGTGGCGACTGTTGTTGTGCAAAAGTTGCCGGAAGAATTTGAACCGTTAAATGTGACGTTTTATAATTTAGTTTTGTCTGCGTTGTTTTTTTTTTTTTTATTTTATTTCGGTTTTAAGTTTGATTTCTTGTTTTGTGTCTGATCGTTGCTGTAGTAGAAGTTGTTGGCGTTTTGTTGTTGCAAACACGTGCATACCATTTAGTCTATGAGAGAATTGGAAACAAACATATTTTAGAGAATTAAGTGGTATAATGTGTTTGTTGCCACAGGTTGTAACTACATATATGTATTTTTTGTTGTGGCTAATTGTTCATCCATGATTTAAGGTGATAGACGAGAAAATTACAGAGTCAGAGCTAGAGGGAAGAGGTAAAGTTTGGAACTTAAATTCTTATTAGACAGAACTGTAGTCAAGACTAAATTGCTGGCTATAGACTATAGTAAAGACCATAGACTATAGGCAAGACTTTATGCTATAGTCAATACTATATACTATAATCAAGACTCCTGCAAGGGTATCGTCAAGAGGCGATAACGGGGGTAATGACCCCACGGATCCTATTGGTGGCAGGTATGGACAGCGTACTAAAATAGTACAAAAGCTAGTTGAAGTCCTGCGAGAGGGCGAGATGATACCGCCCTAAATTAAATATCCATCCACAGGGGTACCCTCTGGAGAGGAGTAGTTGGAAGGTTGACATCTTCGTGGAACCCTAGCCAGCAAACCCAAAATGCATGCGCGACGGTATCCATAGTGGACTGCTTCCTGGTCAGCGTCTGTTTCCAGATTTGGAACGGCTGAAGAGAAACCTGGCGGTTAGGTAAAAAACATAAATCCCCCAAACATAAATGAAATGGAAAAGAGAAAATTTAATATTACGTTGCAGTAAGTAATAAGCCAAGTACCGTCTGCTTTAGAGGGTAAGAAAACGTGCTTTCAGTCGTCGACTTAAAAACTAAGCAACAGGCAACGCAAATGATAAAGAACGGTGGAAAGTTGAAAACCCTTTAGATGAAGTGTCGCACAGTAAATCTGTCAAAGTCAAGGGAATTTTCAATACAGACAACTCCAAAAACTTGAAACAAGTTAGAGAAAATGGAGAAACTCTATCAAAAATGAAAATAGCAAAGAGGATCAACCAAAACCAGCAAAATCGGGTTTGAACGAAAATAATACCAGAAAATAACAAAACAAACGGTAAAGACTGGACCCCGAAAGAAAAAGGAGGAGAAGTATGCTTTAATAATTTCCAAAAAAGGAGAAGCATCGTATGCTGAAATATTACAGCAAATTAGGGCAGATCCAACCCTAAAGGATCTTAGAATTTCAAAGAAAGGTGGAGCAAGCAGTGCATTAAAACCCATATATCGAAAAATTATGATCGAATGCAAAGACATCGATGCAATTACCACAAAAGCTGATATTTGTGAGGATCATAACTATCAACTAAATATTTCAGAGCTAAAAAGGATGCATATCAGATGTTTTAGGAAGGGCTACGGCGGTACACAGATTGCAAGCATATGCTTACCGGAAGAGCTAGTACGTAAAGTACTCGAAATAAGGAAAGTTCGAATTAGATGGGTAGTTTGTCGACGAATAGAAAAAGTGATAAGAAAATGCTTCAGATGCTTTGAATTTCGATATCTCTCGAGAACGACAAAATTATAGACTATAGAAAAAACTATAGACTATAGTCAAGACTATAAACTACATTCAAGACTATAGTCAAGACTTTAGACTATAGTCAAGACTAAAGTCTATAGACAAGTCAAACTACATTCAAGACTATAGTCCATAGACAAAACTATAGGATATAGTCAAGATTATAATCAAGACTGTAAACAAGACTAAACACTATAGTCAAAATTATAGACTATAATGTTTAATTTCGTTAAGACAATATTTAAGTCGGCGTTCTGTTCACTGGAATTATTTATTTTATTTAACGAATCTGAACGTTGAATTTTAATATTAATTTATGGAAACACGTTGTACATATTCATTAGCTCGGAATTAAAGTCCAAATTCATTGAGTCAAGGAACTTTTTCGTCGTGATGTTTATGAACCATTTTAGTTTCAAAGAAACCCTAAAAATAATGTTTTTTTTTTCCAATACCACGTCTCTGTTTCTCAACAAGACAAAAAATAACATTACAAACTTGTTTTAAAATAAAATTTAAAGTACAACTTGCTAATTAAAATGGTATGCGAAATATTTGCTGCTAAGTATTCAACTTCAATTTAAGCAGCAGTAGCACCAGAAGCAAAAAAGAAACTAAAACAAAAAAAGCAAAAGAATTGACTTAAACTAATTAATGTTGCATAACTTTAATTCAATTCTTTTTAGCACTATGCAACACATTTTTTTTGTACATTATTTTTTTGTTTGCGATATTTTTATTTTCTCTACTTCTGCTGGTGAAATTCTAAAAATGTGTGAAAAAATCAATTTCATTAGTTAACGAAACGATACAACCATGTTTTTAGGCAAAAGAACTATTTACACAAACTTTTTCAACCAGGTGCAGTTGGAATAATTTTTTAAATTTTTCAGCCAATCAATAGAAATAACGTACAGTTGGAAGGGAGAAGTGGGGAAAAGAACGTAAGAAAGTTAGAACGTTTTCAAAAGATAGTGGTTTGTTAGCTGGCTTTGGTTGTTTGCCCGTTTAAGGAAGAAGTATTTTATTCTTTTAGTCATTATAAACCACTAGAGAGAGAAAAAGATTCCATAGATTTTATGTTAGAAATAAAAGAATAATGAACCACCTCACCATATGTTTTGAACACATTTTATTGTCTGTTTGTTTGTTTGTTCGTTTTTATTTGGCTTAAATCTCTAACATAGTTAGATGTTGCTAGAATAAAATATTTACTTTTTTGCGTGTTGCAGGTGTGCATTTTTGTTGTTATTGTTGTTAGTGCTCTAAACGAAATTACATATTATTTTAAACACAACATTGCTGGCGGGATATAGAACCACCATTATACCACCACCGCCACCATACCACCTTCAACTAGCCAGATCAACACTTGCCTATATATAGGCATTTGTATGTATGTAAGTATGTTTTTTTTTTTTTTAATTTTTAATCTTTTTCTTGCCAAGTTTATGCGGAATTCTTATTTCTCAAAACGTTTTACCATCGTCAATTTGCCAATCGATTGTTTTGCTTAAACTTCTTTGTGTTGTGGTGAGATCATATATTTCTTTCCTTCAATCTGGTGACTTTATCTTTCTTAAGCTTTCATTTCATAGAACATATTCCACACAATATTTTAGTTTAGATGCCATACACATGCTGGTTAGTTGGTTGTGAATTGCTTTGTACTATAGTAGTGTTGGCTAAACGACGCACCCATAAAATATGTAATAACAATTTGATAGTACAACTGAGTGTGTAGCTGTAACCATATTGTGCTCGCTTAATCCAGTCAGTCTGCCACACTTCTTCCTCCTACACCTTAAACGATAAGTTAGTTTTTTTTTTTCTTTAGAAATTTACTTCATGTACTCATATGTTGATCGTTTAGTTTGGAAAACTACATTCACGGTCAACACCTTAACCATGTGCCATTTTAGAGAATGATCATGTATTTGTTCGTACCTGCATGCATGCAGTTTCAATTGTTAATGTTATTTTAGATATTTGTATTTATTTAGTACGTTTAAGTATTTTATTTGAAAATATTATCTTTATATGTTTTTAGTATTGATATCTTATAGGTGTTCATTTAGCCAAGTGATTCATAATATTTAATAAATTACTTTTATGGAAATAGATTGTAAATGATATTAAATGTGATAATTTTTAGAATTATTACTTAAGAATATTTGGAAGCCAAACAAAATTATCGGAATAAAACTTTTTAATATTTAATGATTCGAGTCAATCTTCGTACAGGTCTATCTAGGAGATGATAGGTTAAATTGATGAAAATCAAAAACTTATTCTCTTGCTCAATGACAAACATTCCAAAGTTCAGATAAGTTAATCTGCCCCATTCAAAAGAAGATGCGTCTGCGCAGCTTCTCCAGATGGTAGAAAAAGGAGAGGATTTGGTACAAATGAGGAGGTTACTAATTCTCTTGCTCAAGAGGACACTCACCCAAACCTCGATTTTGTGGTAGAATTTTTTGAGCGAGTGAACGTAATAGTTGACAAGGACTCCCTCTTGGAATCAACAATGATCCCAAAGTGCAGATAACTCTTGTTAATCTTCACCATTTAAAAGAAGCTTCGGCTGCCTTTCTTCTTCCACTGGTAAAAAAAGGAGAGTAACTGGCTCTAGTGAAGATACTAGTAATTCTCTTGCTTAAGAGAGTACTCACTCAAACTTCGAGTTTGTGGGAGACATTATTGAGAGAGTGGACGAAATAGTTGGCGAAGGCGCCCTCTTGGAATCAACTATCAAGACATACATGGTAAATATAAATCAAGTTAATATTTACCATTCAAAAGAAGCTTCGGCTGTGTGGTTCTTCAGAATGGTAGAAAAAGCAGAGGTGCTGCCATTAGTCGACGAACCCCAGAGAGTTGGAGACAGAATTTGCGGACTATGTGCGGACAATTTTAAACTACTACACGCTAAAGGATCTGGGATCATTCAAAAGAAGCTTAGGCTGCGCTACTCCACCGAATGGTAGAAAAAGGAGAGAAGAGGTCATTAGTCCAAGAACCCTGGATCGTTGGAGACAGAATTTGCGGACTACGTATGGACTAAATATTAAGCTGCCTTATGTATAGGGGTCAGGTAGGATTCGATCTCGCAAGAAGCTCAGTGTCTTTATTTTCTCTAATGTCATTGATGACGATACTGTAGCGGAGACCTGGGAGACAAGTGTTGGTGTTATCTATATCGTCTTTAGCTATATGATCCATGATCACAGCTATCAACCACCCAACAATATGTAAGATTACCAAGGCGGCTAAGAAGAACAATATACTGTTCGTAATTTTATCCGACTCGAACTCCCATCATGCTACTTGAGGAAACTCTGCTACATGCCACGGGGTTAGGTAGGATTCGATCTTTTATAGTAGCAAGGAAGAAACTAATTCTTCATTATTATGTCGTATGTCAGTAGTGAGGATACTGTAGTGGCGGCATGGGAAACAGCGACCCCCCACCTAACAATAGCGTTCGCCAGGTAACCAAGGCAGCTTAGGAGAACAATATAATTGGGAAAGCTCTGATACAAATACAAGGGGTGAATCTTTATATGTGGACAATTTTAAGCTGCTACACACTGCGGGATCAAGAACAATATACTGCTCGTAATTGGAGCGACGCCCATTCTACTATTTGGGAAAGTTCTGATATCAAAGCGGAAAACTTTAAAAATCCCTTTCATTGCCGATTCATTGGTTACATTATGAGACGCTGTCACTGGCATTAATGGCATATAGTCGAAAACATCATTATCTGAAAGAACAATCAATTTGTCCCTAATGGGTTTAGGACGAACTAAAAAGAATATCATCTTTATCATAATTATTCCCTACAATACATTTATCATTCCAAGTTATTATATATCCCTGCGGAATATTGGGAAATTGATAGCAATTGTTGCAATAGTATCGGTCTTTAAGTACCAGTTGAGAACCAATTGACACCTAATAGCCACCAAAGTTCCAGTTAAGTATCAATTGACACCTAACAGTCATCAAAGTTCCGGTTGAGAACCAGTTTAATCAGTTAGAGCTAATGAGCAATTAGCAACTCGTGCGTAATAACAATCTGTGGCTGAGTGTGTAAGATTATAAAAGACGATATCGGATTACCGATATCGACATTAACAAAAAATATAAAATCTAAATATTTAAAAAATAAAACTATTTCCTAGTTGCGAAATTGTATTATATTATTTAATACTGAATATGCCCTTTCGGGTTAGTTCTGTGACCTGTCCCAAAATTGGTTAAAGAAAGAATTTCTCCAACCTAGACCAACGCCATATTAAAGTTACAGGTCCAGCTCATACAAAATGTTTGAACTAGAACCGGTCCCTGTCACTTTGGATCAATCTCTTGACATGTTTAGCATTAGTTCCTTTCTCCCGAAATGCCGAATGTATTTCCAATTTTAAAATGTATGGATCGGAATATTATAGCCCTATGTCCATAACATGTATATGTTGACAATTCAAATGAAACTTGTACTGAAATCATAAATCTAATCTTAAGACGGCCACAATTAAAATATAATGTGGTTATCAAATGACTTAAAAAGAATATAAGTATTATCCACTATTTCATCTTCTATATGTACATATATTTTCATAATTTGTTCTTAAATTATTAACAAAAAAATTTCTGGTAAATATAAGATCTTTAGAAAATATTTTAAACTTTTATTGAACGTAATTTGTTTTCGCCGGAGAGCGGAAAAGAAAAGATGACAGGACCATTACTATCGGTCGAAATGTTGTTTAAGAAGCCCACCGATAACTGACTTATATAATATATATATATATCAAATGATCAGAAATCTTTGCGAGAATTTTAAAATTAAAATTCAGTAAGATCCTGAAGGAAATTAAATGAGAGATATGTGCATTTGTAGTAGGATGAAGAATATAATAATTTGTTATCATTTAAAAGATCTTTGGGAGGCGAGTTTATATCACATTCCTCTAGCTGTAATACCATTAACGATTTTATCTGATTTTATAAATTTTTATATTTTTAAATTCTATACCAATTTTTCGAAACAAATCTTACTTCATAAACAAATGTGATTTTGAATTTAAAGGAAACCCTTATTAATCCAAAAAAAGATGCATAAAATTTTGAAAGCAAATTAATTTCTTTTATTAATTTTTCCCCAAAAAAAATAACACCTTCAGATACCACTGCTGCTCATAAACAAATAAACATAATGTCCCACATATTACAATTAAAACTTGGACATCTCTGTTATTTTTTCTTTAAATTATTCACAGTATTTTTAACTCTGAAACTTCCACTTAATTTCACTTGAAAGTGAACAATTATCAATATTTAAATTTAAAAAATTTATTTTTTTCCGCCATTTAACTTAAGAAAAGAAAAAAAAACGTGCCTGATCTGCTGTTGTCTTTTATGCAACAAAACAACAAAAAGCTTTTTTTTCTTAAAAGCAATCAACACGTTATTCGGTTTTCTACGTTTATCTCTGGATGCAGTAAGTAACTGTTCTTTAAATTTCTTTTCTTTTTGGTTTTGGCAATTTAAAAATGTCCTGTTTATGCCAGTTAGTTTTTATTGACCCATTTATTTTTGGCACTTTAACACCTGAAATTAATTAAGTGAATTCGTTTTTAAAAACAGCAGCCTTAAAGGTATATAAGATCTTTACTAAATGCATGTGTATAAATTTATGCCTTTAGGCTAAAATATAGTAAAGACATACGTTTTTTTGCTTGTTTTTGGTTTTGCTTAAAAAGCTGCAATTAAAAAGTTGTCGAAAAAATCAAGTCAAGTAAAAAAAATAAAGAAAAAAATAAAAAGGGTTTCTGTCTCTCTTATTCTGCTTTTAAGATTTTAGATGTTATATCGTTGATTATATTTTTGTTATCAGCATAAAAGGTTCGTTCGTTTATTTGTTAGTCAGCAAAATATGATATCGTTGCCCAGGAATCGATTATCATGTTGTACAAATTATAATCTTTGTAATTTAATTGCATAGAATGTTGAAAAATTATAATTAATATTTACTTTAGGGAGAAAGTTGTTAATTTTTTTTTTTTTTGGAGATTCTTGGGGAATATATCTGTATAAGATAACAAAAGATAATTTATCAGCTGTTGGTTTTGTGATTGTGAAAATTGGCGAATATTAAAATCAGGAACTGTATAGAGGAATATAGAATTTTTTAAAATAATTAATTATAGATTGTTTTTAAAGATAAAAATATGTTGAAATAATTATAAATAAAATAAAAAATAAATAAAATAAAGAATGAAATCCAATATCGATTAAATATCTATGTATGTAGATTAAAAAATGTGAACAAATTTTTACTGCACGTGATTTCTTGGTCAATTTGGATACACGATGCGCAATGATCTCAAGTCGATTTTTTTTTTTTTTTTTTTTTAAAAATTTTCTGTAATTTGCGCAGTGCTTTGTTCCATAGA
>MINK01008215.1:0-12458 GCA_001735545.1 Phormia regina
AATTCAATTTAACTAAACATATCACGTAGTTTAGCTTTGAGGGATTTGAAGCTACTTTTTTTTCTTGGTAAACGGTCGGTTAAGTAAAGGAAATTAGTTACGTTGAGTCTGTTGTTATAAAAAGTTTCCAAAAAAGAAGTAAAGTGACAACTATTTAAATAAATTATTTAAATTTATGTAAAGGTATTTTTGTGGGAAAAAAAGAAAAGGAAAACCTTTATCATATTTAAACGTGTGGGAAAAAATTTGTTGACGTGGAATTTTTAATTTAGAGAGGTTTTCTGCAAAAAAAAAAAAAAAAAAATNNAGGTTTTCTGCAAAAAAAAAAAAAATGATAAGAAAAATAAGATTGTCAGTAGCATAACTAAAGTTATATATTTATAAATAATATTTGCTGGAAATTTATAAAATGAAATTAAATGAAATTGTGAATAATAAATTTCACAATAATTCTAAAGGATAGTTGGGATTAAAATTATCTATAAGATAGACTAAACATATTACTTTAAAATAATTTATGATTAAAATAGTCTATAGTTAAGACTATAAATTAATATTTAGTCTAGACTTTAAACTATAGTTAAGTCTATAGTTTAGAAAATAAAATAGTACATAGTTCAGACTATAAAATAGCATATATCTCAGACTATGACGTATGTTATAGATTAAACATTAAAATAGTACTATGAAATAGATAATAAAATAGTCCATAGTTAAAATTAGTTTAAAGTTATGTTTTAAAATAGAAAATATATTACATAGGACTAACAAATAGTATGCAGTTTTGCATATAAAATTGTATATAGCTTAAACTGTAAAATTACTTATATTCAGACTTTAAAATAGTCCACAGTTTTGATTATAAAACAGTCTATGGTTTATACTACAAAATAGTCCGTTTTTATTCTATAGCTGGAAGACATTTTATAAGATAGCCTATATTTCAAACTTTAAAATTGTTATAGTTCAGACTATAAAATATTCTACATTTTATATTAAAAAAAAGTATGCAGTTTAAATTATAAAATATTCATATTTAAGACTATCAAATAGTCCATAGTTCAGACTATAAAATATTCTGTGTATCATACTACAAAATAGCTAAAGGTTAGAGTTTAAAATAGTTTACGGTTATGCTATGAAATATAAAATTATTTATAGCTTAGAATATAAAAAATACTGTAGTTTCGACTGTAAAATATTCTATAACTTAGACTATAAAATATTTTATATTCATACTTTAAAATATTCTATACTTTTGACCATAAAATAGTCTATAGCTTTGACTATAAAATAGTTTATAGCTTAGACTGTAAAATAGTCTATAGCTTATTCTATAAAATAATCTATAGCTTATACTATAAAATATTTTATATTCCGACTTTAAAATACCCTATAGTTTTGACTATAAAACAGTTTATGGTTTAGTCTGTAGTTTATACTATAAAACAGTTTATAGTTTTCACTATTAAATAGTCCATACTATATATAAAATAGCTTATAATTTCAACCTTCAAAATTGCTATAGTTCAGATCATAAAATATTCTATATTTTATACTATAAAATGATCTGTAGTTTAGAATTTAAAATAGTTTATAGTTTAGTCTGTATATTTGAGCTGTAAAATATTTTATAGTTTTGACTATGAAATAGCCTATATATCGGACTTTAAAATAGCCATAGTTCAGCCTATAAAATATTCAATAGCTTATACTATTTTATAGTCAATGTTTTAGACTATAAAATAGCTATTCTTAAAACTATAAAGAAGTCCATAGTTCAGACTATAAAATAGTTTATAGTTACAACTATAAAATAGTTTACAGTTAAATCTATAAAATAGTCCATAGTTTAGTCTATAAAATAGTCTGTAGTGCAGACTATAAAATAGATAGGCTAGGAAATATAAAATTATCTGCAGCATAGACTATATAATAATATACAGTCTCGACTGTAAAATAGTCTACAGCTATAAATATAGACTATAAAATAGTCTATATTTTAAACTTTAAAATAGTGTATAATTCAGACTATAAAATGGTCTATATTTTTTACTATAAAAAATGCTATAGTTTTTATTATAAAATATGCTATAGCTAATACTATGAAATTACATAATTTTAAGACTTCAAAATAATTTATTGTTTGAACCAAAAATTAGTTTATGATTAAGACTGTAAAATAGACTACAGTTTAGACTTTTAAATAGTGTACAGTTTATATTAAAAATAGCTTTTAGTTTATGCTATTAAATAGAATATGGTATACTATAGTAAAATTTTCAAAACTTTTTTAAGCTTCTGAGAAATAAAAATTCGCTACCTTATTCTCTTTAAAATGTTTAATTTTATCACAATTAAACATTTATCTAAATATGATGTACAAATTGTGAATTATAAAAATTTAAGATATTGGTACTTAACCCTTCAATGTCTGCCCTTAATAATATTCATGGTAAAAGAAAAATAAACCAGATATAATATATAAATATTTCCAAGAACAATATTATCTTAATTATTTCTTCGTTTTATTTTATTTTTCATATCAGTCAAGCCGCTCAAGAAAAAATATATCATTTTAGTCTCATAATTCTGTTTAATTTCTAAACAGTAGCCCCTTCTCAATTTCGTCAATCATTGAGGCGACAAGCGCAACAAATTTTAGGAACACTTAGTAATAATAATAAAAACACTTCAAAAGTCACGCACTTATAACACATATGTGTCTAAGTATGAATGCCTTGCATAGGGGCACTCTCTAACAAGCTTAAAATAAATAGCAGCCAGTTAGATCAGCAAGCAGCCTGCCATTCGTCTAAATACATAGCTAATGACAATCTTTTTTTTTTTGTTAAACACCCAATATTAAAATTATCAACCATAAAGACTTTTATAATATTAATATGAAGGCCACATAATAAATCTTTTAGAAACTAGAGTCAATAAGTATAAGAAAGAGTGTTAAAACACAGCTGGAGATTTTTTAATTGTTAGTTTTAATAGTTTTTTTTTTTATTTAGAATGAATTAAATGGAGTTTTTTTTAATAAAAATGATAACTGTTTACAATTAATGATTGCCAGAATAATGTTTATAGTAGAACCCCTCCCAATTAATCTAGCAGTCAAAGAGACACAGGAAAATCTCATCAAAATATGCTGTCAAAATAATTAAATATGATTTTATTCTTAATTTAAACTAAATGCTTATGCATTCACAATGTGTGCGTGTGTGTGTGGTTCTTTGATTATATAAAACTTAGAGAGTGAAAAAAAAATCATTTTTCATAAAAGATCATTTATAAAAATTATTATTTTTTTATTAAGAACTTGAAGCACTTTTTCAGGGAAACTCCATCATCATTATCAACATCCAGTCAGAGTTAACAAACCAACCATTCATCCATTCAGCCATATGTTGTTTCATTTAATGCTTGCTGCAGCATACTTTTTTTGCTGCTGCTGCTATTGCTATGCATTATATAGCATTAAGCGAGTGTAACAATTTTGCTTTATTTAGAAAAATGAAGGAAAAAAAAACATGTAAAAAAATATCTTATGTATTTAAGATGACTAATGATGTATTCCAAAATTTTGTTTGTTAACATTACTATGAATAGTTCATCTTGTTGTAGAGAGATATGAAAATTCAATTAAAATGGTGCTTTAAGTATTTTGTTTGGAAGTTGTTATGAAGCAGATTGTATAATTTTGATTTGTGAGATTTTTCTTTATACGTGTGTATGTTTTTTCTTCACTTTTTTATTTTCTTATACTCTAAGATTTATGATGCATTTAAAAATGTCATTTTAATAGTTTATGGCAGTTTATTTATTTATTTCTTTTTTTAGGAAGTTAATCAGGAAATCAATGCTAATTGTAGAATGGTAAATAGTGTTTTGTGTTCATATAAATACAATTAAATTATAGATGGAGGTCTGATTTTTTATCTTTTATATGAATATCAGGGTAAATTAATTGATTAATTATATAAAAATGTATTGAAAATAAATTAAATATTTGTAGGCTATTTTAATAGTGAAAAGAATTTATTTTTTTTTTACAATTTGTAAAATAAAACAACTGCTCTAAATTAAAAAATATCGATAGCCAGTCTGTCTGGGCTATAGAATAGTCCTAAGGCAGTCCTTAGCCTGGGCTACAGAATAGGCTATAGCATAGTCTATAGTTTGGTCTATGGTATAGTATATAGTTTCAGCTAAAGAAAAGTCTACAGTTTGGGCTATAGAATAGTCTATTACCTGAGCTATGGAATGGCTTATAGCCTGGACTATACAATAGCTTGTTGACTGGACTATAAAATAATATATAATTTGAGCTATAAATTATTCTAAAGTTTGGGCTATAGAATGGGTTGTTGAATAGCCTATAAGCTGAGCTATGGAATATTTTATAGCTTAGAACTTAGAATAGTCTATAGTTGGGCTATAGAATGGTCTATAAAGTGAGCTATGGAATAGTTTATATCCTGGGCTATATAATAGCATATAAACTGGACTATAATAGTCCATTAACTGAGCTATAGAATAGTCTACAGTTTGGACTATATAACAGTCTGCATAATGGGCTATTGAATAGTCTATAACCAAAGCTAGGGAATAGTTTATAGCCTGGGATATAGAATAGTCTATAACCTGAACTATAAAATAGTCTATAGTTTGAGGTATTAAATAGTCTACATACTGGGCTATATAATTTTCGGCTATAGAAAAGTCCATATTCTGCGCTATATGATAATTTATAGTTTGGGCTATAGCGTAATCTACACTTTGGCCTATAGAACATTCTATGATTTGGGCTAAGGAATAGGGTATAATTTGGACTAAAAATAGTCTATAGTTTGGGCAATAAGACAGTCTACAGTTTAGGCTATATATAAATTATAACCTCAACTATAGATTAATCTATAGTTTGGGCAATAGAATAGTCTACAGCCTGGGCAATGGAATAGTCTATAGTTTGGGAAATAGAATATTTCATAGCCTGGACAATGGAATAGTCTATAGCTTTGGAAGTAGAATAGTCTATAGCCTGGGCAATAGAATTGTCTATATTTTGGACTATAGATGAGTCCATAGTCTGGGTTGTACAATAGTCTTAAGTCTAAGCTATAAAATAGTCTATAGTCTCAGCTTTAGAATACTCTAAGGTCTGGGCTACAGAATAGTCTATTTAGTCTGGGCTATAGAATAGTCTATAAAATAATCTATAGCCTAAGCTATAAAATAGTCTTTAGTCTGGGCTATAGCATTGTCTATAGTGTGGGCTATTATCGAAGCTATAAAATATTCTATAGTGTCAGCTTTAGAATTCTCTATGGTCAGGGCTATAAAATAGTCTATACCCTAAACTATCATATAATATTTAGTCTGGGGTACAGTCTAAGCTATAAAATAGTCGATAAAGAAAGTTCTGTTGCCCGGACTATAGAATAGTGTACAACCTGAGCCATGGAATAGTTTATATCCAGAGATATAGTCTATTGGATTGTAGTCTGAGCTATAGAATAGTCGAAAGCCTGGACTATAGAATAGTCTTTAATCTGATCTATAGAATAGTCGATGGTCTAGGCTATAGAGCAATCGATAGTCTGGGCTATGGAATAATCGATAGTCTGGGCTATAGAATAATCGATAGTCTATGCTATGGAATAGTCGATAGTCTGCGCTATAGCGTATGCTATAAAATAGTCTATAGTCTGGGCTTTACAATAGTCTTTAATCTGGTCTATAGAAAATCCTATAGCCTGGACTATAGAAAATTGTAGCATAGTCTATAGCCTAAGTTATAAAATGGTATTTAGTCTGGGTTATAGCCTAAGCTTTAAAAAGTCTATAATATGAGATTTAGAATAGTTTATGTTCTCGGGTATAGTATATTTTTTTTTCTAAGAAATATTTGTTTCTAAATATTTGTTGCTTTTAAATTTTATTTAAATATTTTTCTTTAAAATTCAACTGTATGTCTGTATGTTGAAAATCATAAATTTTCACTTTCAAACTCATTGAGATGAAATATGAATTTATAATTTCAAATACTACTTTGTAATAAACGTATTATTTATTCATATAAATTTGCTTTGTCCAACATTTACATTAATTTATCTTTACCATAATTAGAGCACTCACCATTTTTTTCTTTATGCGTCTCTATTCTTTTTTTCTTTTTTTAAATTATGAATATTTAACAAACATAAATTTTCCTCTAATGGAATTTCTATGGGTTTTTAACATTTCTTTTCCAATGAATTTTATGACAAAAATAAATTTAAAAAACTTTTACTAGAGTAATGCAAATGTGAGTAGAGAAAACTCTCTATAAAATAAACATAATTTTCAGTTAAAAAAAAAAAAAAATAATAATAAAAAGAAAACACCCAATTTTTTTCCATTTTCTTTGTAGCTGCTGTCAATGACAAACGATAATTACCATGTTTTAATGTATTTCAAGTTATTAACATTCATTTGTAAATTATGAGCTTAAGTTTTCAAAAATAACTTTAACTTTGTAGTGTGTAAGTATTTTTAAATACGATTCTGTTTTTTTTTTTATCTGACCAATAGCATTATAAACTCATAAATATTTATACAACAAATAGAACAAAAATATTATAACAAAACACTATGTAAGAAAACAAAAAGTGTAGCATAGAATAATAATAATAATAAAAAAAATAAAACATAATAATAGTTGTTACATTAAACATTAACAAAGAATAAAAATCATGGACATGAAAACAAAGAAGTTTTAAATGAATGCAAAGATTTTCTTTATGTTGTTTTTGTTTTAAATAACCCAGATAAATTTTGAATGTAATTTAAAAGGAGATGTCAAGGTTAGCTAAAGAAATATAAGAAACACTTCAATGCTATTTAGTCAAGAAGATAAAATAAATGCTATTTTTAGCTTAAAAAGAAATATCATATTTTTAGCTATTCAATCATAATGCTCTTTGGCAAAAAGTAAAAGATAAAGTATTAAAACTTAAGTTTATATATATTATTTCCTAAGAATAAAAAGTTTTATTGTGATCAACAGGAATTTAAAATATTCCGGAAAAAAAGTTTATTTTTGAAGCTCTTTAAATAACATTGATTATAAATTTTTAAATTATTTTGCTGGGTTATTATACTTTTTAATTTCATGTCTAGTGCTACTTTAGTTTTTTCATACAAATCTTTCTTGTTTTTTTTTTAATACAATTTTTTTGTGTTTTCTGTAACAAAAAATATATCTGAACAAAAAAATTTGTAGTTCTTTATGTTGGTGTTAAATGTTGATACAAAATTCTGTAATTAGCTAAAATGTCACGTACTTGTTGTTAGATTTGACTTTTTATATTTTGTTAGTGTACAAGAGTTTTTGTTTATGTTTTAAGTCTCATAAATATTAAAATAATCATAATAATGTGTTTTTAAAATAGTTTTTTTCTTTTTTTATGGTAAAAATATATAAATATTTTCTGTTCTTTTATTTCATTGCAGGTATGTGAAGACAATTATAGAAGTTCTTTTGGATGAAATAAATTTATAATGAGTAAGTGAATTACTTTGAAAATAATAGAAAATATATCAGCAGTTGCCCAGTACCTTAACTGTAGACTATTCTAGAGCCTATAGACTATACTATCGACTATTCTTTAGCCTAGACTATAGTGTACTTCACGTCCAGACTATAGACTGTTCTATACCCCAGAAAACAAACAGACTATAGGATATTCTATAGCAAAAACTATAGAATATTCTATAGCACAGACTATAGACTATTCTATAGCATAGACTATTATATATCACATACTACAGCCCAGACTATATAGCATTCTGTAGCTCTCTCTATAGAATATTATATAGCAAAGACTATAGAATATTCTATAGCACAGACTATAGACTATTATATATCACGTACTATAGCCCAAACTATATACTATTATGTAGCTCACCCTATAAACTATTTTTTAGCCCAGGATAACTCTATTCTATACCCAAGTCTACAGACTATTCTATTGTTTAATTTATAAAATATTATATAGCCCAATCTATAGACTATAGTATGGACTATTTTATAGAATATTCTATAGCACAGATTACAGATTATTCAATAGCACAGACTATAGACTATTTTATAACACATACATATAGCGCAAACTATAGACTATAGAGTGAACTGCATAATAGTATATATGCAGTTTACTCTATAGTCTATTTTGTAGCCCAGGATAACTCTATTCTACAGCCCACTCTAAAGACTATTTTATAGCACATATAGGATTTTTCTATAGCCCAGACAGACTATAAGCTATTATATAGATCAGGATATAGACTATTCTATAGCCCAGGCCTTAGACTGTTGTATAGCCCACTCCATAGTCTATTCTATTATTTAAATTATAGACTATTTTATAGCTATAAAGACTATACATTTTTCCATAGCTCAGATTTTAAGCAATTCTTTAGTCTATAAACTATTCTATAGCTCAGGCTAAAGACTATTCTATAGCCTTTACTATAGACTGTTGTATAGCCCAGACTATAGGCTATTCTATTATTCAAACTATAGACTATTTTATATCTTAGGGTATAAATTATTCCATAGCTCAGACTACAGACAATTCTAAAGTCCAGAATATGGACTAATCAATAGCTGAGGCTAGAGACTATTCTATTCCCCACACTATTCTAGAGCCCATACTATAGACATACTAAACTCTTTTATAGCTTAGGATATAAACTATTCTATAGCCCTGAGTATAGACTATTCTATATCTCAGTTTATAGTCGAGGCTATAGACTATTCTATAGCCCAGACTATAGAACGTTTTATAGTCGAGGTTATAGACTATTCCACAGCCCAGACTATAGAATGTTTTATAGTCGAATATATAGACTATTCCATAGCCCAGACTATAGACTATTTTACAGTCCAGATAATAGACTTGATATTATTTTTCCCGTTTCATGTATAGTTGGTAGTCTTTTTCAGTCCTTTCGACTATAAACTGAGATATAGACTATTCTATATCACAGTTTATAGTGGAGGTTATAGACTTTTCCATAGCCTCGACTATAGAAGATTTTATAGTTGAAGCTATAGACTATTCCATAGCCCAGACTATGGACAATTTCATGTATATTCATGTATAGTTGGTAGTCTTCTTTTAATACAATATTATTTCCATTTTTATTTTCCCACCATCAAAATTTAATATCTAATTGATGTCTTAACAAATCTGTTTCATGTTCTGATAATTAAAACAAAAATATATATATATTTTTTTTTTAAATCAAAGATCTTTGTCTTTAATTAATACGGTCTGAGGTCTAAAAAAATAGAAACAGAAACATCTTTACAGCAATTAAAATTTTACAAAATTGCTTTCATACAATACATGTACATGACACACACATACATACATACATGCATATATCACGTTTTTAAAACAAAACTCAACACCGAATAGTGCGAATATACAATGTGTCACTAAAAATATCATTGACACTTTTTCTGTAACTCTGAATAAAAAATAAAAAAACAATAAACACTATGGGTTAAGTTGTTAAAAAAATCATGAAAGAAAAAAAAATCATATAAAACAAAAGCTAAAGCAATTAATGTCAGTGTGGTTGGTGTAAAAAAGTAAAACAACAAAAAAATCTTATTGTATTTTTGCAAAATCAAACGCTACGTTTGTTGGTACCTCCAACCTAAAACAAAGAAAACAAATGAAATGTTCAACCGGAAACCTTTAAAAGGAAATAAAAGCTTAAAACAAGGATTTTGTAAATGAATTTTTTTATGATATTTTTTTATCTTAGTTTTTGTGGTAAAAGTTTTTATCACACTAAAGGTATTCATAAAAAAAATGGTGAGAAAAATTGATAAATATCAGTTGAGGATAAAACTAAAGTATAGTTAAATAAACAACTAAAAGGGGAGAGAATAACTTCTTTTTTTTTTTTTTTGCAAATCCCATACAAAACCGTTTTAGGTTATAGTTGTTGTAAAATCCTTTTGTAATCACAGTTTTATTGATTTAACTGATTTTTTTCTCCATTTCTGAATGAAATCATTTTTTTTAATTTCTTTTTTATTTTAGAGAGTCTTTCTGAAAAGACTTTTTAGTGGCTTGAATTTTCCTAACGTTTGTGAACAATTGACATTTTATAGTGGTTAAATTTTGCCTTCTGTGGCTTTTTTTGTATAAAAAAAATATTTTTGTGTCAATGAAGGAAAAGTAATAAACAAAATATAATGAAATAAAATCTTAACAGAAAAAAATAAGAAAAACTTTTTCATTTACAGATTTTTATTTTATAATTGATTGTACTATGAAATTGATTGATGATGCGGGATTTTTTTTTTTTCTTTCTTTCTATATTTTTGTCAAAAAAAGGAATAAT
Organism: Phormia regina; assembly: GCA_001735545.1. Taxonomy (NCBI): domain Eukaryota; kingdom Metazoa; phylum Arthropoda; class Insecta; order Diptera; family Calliphoridae; genus Phormia; species Phormia regina. The sequence continues at coordinate 10,417 of MINK01008215.1, forward strand.
ATATTTGTTATAAATAGAGTAATTGAGTACATGGGAAAGAGAAGGGTAGAGATATAGAAGAGCTATTCATTTTTATTATATTTTATTTGTTGCCAATTTATTTTTATTAAAAATATATATATACATACAAACATATTTCTATGGTTTTCTTTAAAATTAAAATAAATAACAACAACAACAATTTGGTATATGACATGACAAATTATTATAGGAAAATTATATGGAGTATAAAATACGAATTCTCTCTTTGATTTGATTAAGAAAATATATATATAAAATTTTTAAATAAAAACGAGAGTAGAATGTATAGTCGGTCAAGACCGACCATATGATACCCTACACCATTGTCTATGTGTACCAAATTCGGGAAGGAGCCAATTATGGACTTATACTTGTATTAAGTGGAAAATAAAATCATACTATTGCAGAATATTACGTCGATACTAAGATTCACATGTATTTATGCACTATGGTGATTCCCGAAATTGGGTCTTATATGGGAGCTATGGTGAGTTATGGACCGATCTTAATGAAATTTTGCAGGGTCACTTATACTTATATAAATGTTATATGCGTTCAATATTAAATTAATATTAACATTCTTATGGGATTTTTTGCAGGTTAAAGTGATTTTCGGAAGAGTGGTTCATATGGGAGCTATGGTAAATTATGAACCGATCTTAATGAAATTTGGCACATAGATTTATGCTTCCATAAAACTTACTTATGCCAAATTTCATTAAAATATTTTAATTTTTAAGGTATGTTTGAGTGTAAAAACTGTATTCCGGGAGAATATTTGTATGGGGGCTAGGTGAAATAATGAGCCGATTATGACCAAAATCAATAGGCTTCGTCCTTGTACCAAAAAAATTATATGTTCCAAGTTTCATCAAATTATCTTTAAAATTGCGACCTGTACTTTTCGCACAAGCTTTATATGGACAGCCAGCCAGCCAACCAGACGGATGGACGGACATCGTCAAATCGACTCAAAAAGTGATTCTTAGTCGAACGGTATACTTTAAGGTGGGTGTAGGAAATTTTTTTCTCTGCGTTACAATATTTCCACAAACACATAATACCTCAACCACCTTTGGTGGTGTAGGGTATAAAAATTTAAGTATCTGTTTCAATATTTTGTTTCCCGGGAAACGGGAATGAAAAATTCGATTTCCCGGGAATTCCGGGAAACTTAAAATANNATAACTCGATTATTTATGAACATATCTTCGACAATTGTAAACCGATTTTGCTAAATTTCAATAGCAAATTTCTCGAAGTGATTTTCAATCGTTTAATATATATTTTAAAGGTATTAATTATCGGTGGGCTTCATAAATGCCATTTCAACCGACAAGCAAAATTGAAACATTTTTCAAATTGGGTTGAAATATACGTTTTTGGAAAGGGAACAATATAGATAATATAATTCAAAAATATATTTTTTAATTAAGTTATTTTTATGGCTACTAGATGGCGCCAAAATCAGAGAATTTTAAGCTAATTTTAAGTAACCAAAAAGCTGGTTTTAAACGGTTTTAAGAAAAAAATCGTCAAAAATTAATTTTTTGATAAAATGCATTGAACTTTTGTTTTTTAAATACCTCAACATATTGACAGATTAAAACTATTATTAACTTTTAAATATAATGTTTAGAATATGAACATATTATTTCTCAAATGTACACATATTTTTTACTTAAAACCTAAAAATTCCTTAAATTTTATGAACATAAAAAAAAAATATATAAATAATTATACAAATATTTTTTACGGTTAATGTAAGTTTTTATAGTTATTTTATAGATCACAATACAGTTAAAGCCTTTTTTTGTGGCATAACTTTAAAAAAAGCTAAATTGAAAAAGTGTTTTATATTCAATTTTTACTTTCAAAGTGTTCTGAATGTTGATGTAATTATACCTTACACCACCAAAGGTGGTTCGGGTATTATGTGTTTGTGCAAATATTGTAACGCACAGAAAAAATTTTTCTACACCCACCTTAAAGTATACCGTTCGACTCAGAATCACTTTTTG
>MINK01008219.1:278-30103 GCA_001735545.1 Phormia regina
AAGTACTTTAATAAGTAGTTGTCATTACCGAAAACCAAAAAGTTTTTGCTGGGTATGTTTCAACATGTGTTTTTAAATAATTTCGTTTAACTTTTACAACATCATTTTTCAATCAAATCATAAATGAAATTTTGGGAATTTTTTAAAAAAGTTTCATACCCGAAGTGAACAACTTTGGAGGTCCACCCTTCGTACCCTAGACCTGCAACGAACCTGTCCTCCAGGTCAATTGCCATAAACCTCAGGACTGTTCATGTGAAATTAAATTTTTATACATCCAGCAGTTCTAAAGTTACAGGATTTCTTTACAAAAAATTCTGTTTTGGGACCACTGCGCAGTGCGTACATAGCGGTACTTTTGTTCCAAGATTTTCTTAACGAAATAAACTTTATTAGTTTAGTACCTTTAAATAAGCATAACATTTTTGGAACACCTTAACGCTGCATTTGCATAATTACTTTCAAAAACAAAACTTTTAAAAATATTTATTTATTTATTTATTTATTTATTTATTTATTTATTTATTTATTTATTTATTTATTTATTTATTTATTTATATTTAAGAAAGAGTATTTAAGATTCGGTTCAGACGCATGTAGCATTCCTAATTGTTTTAAATTAAATATTTTTAATGTTGCATAATTTTAGGCATTAAAACATCAGTTAATTTTAGTTAATAATTTGTTTTTAAATGATTGTTTTAAATAATAACAAAATAAGCATTTATTAGCAATAATGAAAACAAAAAATGTCAGTAATTGATTCCGAAATAACCTCATGAAAATCGGGCTAGAATTTTCCTAAACTGAAAGAGAAAAATTTGTGAGAATATAATCCTTTCATATAATCTCAGAATTTGATATTTAATGGAAATAAAATAACAACATGTATATTTTTCAGTCCATCTGGAAAATTACTACATCATGAAGAATATATTGACAAACGATAGCTGTTTTACTTAGCAACATGTGAAACCCCAAATGTATATCTATTTCTAAAGCAGTAAAAGCAGAATATTTTTAAGCGCTTTTTCAAAAAATTTAACTCAGACCAGAATTTCAAAATTATTATGATCAAAATAATCTTTTCATTGGAATTTTCGAATTTTAAATATTTTTTTTTTCAATTTGTTCACTCACTTTTAATTAGAAAAAACTGGACACACCAACAACAACAATTTACACAATTTAATTATACTATATATCGTTTATTAAATTCATTCTTCACAAAACTATTAAATTATTTAACAATAATTCAAAAAGTTATTTTATTAAATTTTTATTGCTTTTGGGGCAAATGAGCACCTTCGGGTTGGAAACCATTTTCATCAGCAACATAGTTAACGGTGAATTTTTCGCCAGTCTTTTCATCAACCCAGGAGAAGGAACCATGTACAACAATGGCTTCGTGTTCGGTACCAATATCTTTCAAGTGACCTTCTTCATCCTTGTGGGTACCATCAGAGGTTTCGGCAACGAATTTATAACTTTCAGGTTGAACATCAGATTCTAGATGAACAATTTCAGCATGTTGATCAACGGGAGCAGCCAAAGCAATGGCAAAGAGAGCAGCGAATACAATGAAGAATTTCATGTTGATTTCTTTTGAATTATTGTATTATTCGTTTGTTAATTAAAAACTGAATGATGTTTAACTCTCACAATCTTGGAGTTTTTATATGAAAATTTCTTTGGATCTCTAGAATATTTAGGAGAATAATTTTAATATACATACGAGTACATAGCACATATGCATATATTTAAATTCCCTCCCCCCCCCAAAATATTAAATATTAAAACTTGTTTATTTTATTATAGAAATTTATTATTAAACATTATTTTATGCAAATTCCTTTTTAAATAAACTTGATTTTTGTTTTAATAGTTTAAATTTTGAAATTATTGCATTTAAAATGAAATTGTCAAAAACAAATTATTTTCATTAGAGAGTTTTGTGTTTGCGAAATATCGAACCGGTTTTTATGCAATATTTCTTTTTAAGTCATTCGTGAAACCCAACAACTACAAATTAAATTTGTATTAAGAACAGAACAATAGTGTCATAAAATACATATAAATTCTAATTAAAAATTATAGAAAAAAAGTTTTCCAGTATTATAATTAGTTCATGTTTTAAACTAATGCATATATTTTTTTGGTGTTGTTATTTAACTTTGCACAATGGGACAGAGCAAAAGAAACAAAAAAGTATTTTTTATTTATTTATTTGTTCAATAATTTATTTATTTATTTAAGATTCACTAAACAAATATCCTTGCACTAATTTTAAATTTAAATTTTTCTCATTTACCGCTGTAACTATATTTAGGGAAATTCCTTAGTCGCCAGAAAAAAAATACGCACAACAACTCATCTTAATTAGCTCACGGCTTAAATCCCAAAAGTCAAATAAAATTAATTAGTTACTAAAATAGACAACAAAATTAGGTAATGATGCATGAAGTCAACTTCTTTTCTTTTTTAGGTTATGGTGAAAAAGGTATTTAGGTAATTAGAAGGTGGGAAAGGCTTGCAGAATCCCAATAACAAAAAAAAAAATAAAAAAAATGAAAATAAAATCATTACAATAATTAAAGAATTTAAACACAAAAATTTAAGAAAAAAAAAAAAAACAAAATTACATTAAAACCATTAGGTGTCCTGTAACTCAATTTAAATTAGATTTTTATACTAAATATAAGGTCTGCATAAGAAAAAATCCGTGCATACTTTGAGAATTATATCATCTGATCTACTTTAGATTTGTCATTATGTTCAATAGTCAGGTGCTGAATCTCATGATAATAGAAAAACTATTTTTTTTAAATAAATATGTATCTCCTACTCGGATCATATTGAAATGTATAGAAGAGTTGTAAAGGAGGACCTAAGCTTTCAGAAAAATTATCTCGTAGCCACTCCTTGATAACACGAGATAAGCTACAGGGTGTCAAAGTTGTCTACCTACTGTATGTAAGTTTCAAAAAATTCGTAACATCGAAAATGGTGAATTTTAAAAAAACGTTTAATTTCTGTCGATTAATAAAATAAATCTTACGCAAGATTTTTGAAATTTATGGATAATATTTTATCAAAAGATAGATTTAGAACTACCTGACACTTAATTGCTTCCCATCCGGCCTAAAACGAATTCTGGAATGAAGATTTTACGTAAAAAGTTAATTTTGTAAATGACCTCTTTTAATAACACTGAAAAGTATGTTAAGATAATATTTTTATTATTTTTTTTATGTGGTCTCTTGAGTGCATCCTTCCAAACTTAACATTATACACTAATTAATGATCATGTTTTTTTCCTATGTATTAGTAAGTAAAGAATGTATTTTTAGAATTTTAAGATCTTTTTGTGCCAGAATGGTAATGTCCATCCATCCTTCTAATTGGATCGAAAATTAGGCTTAATTCCCGGATAGATGATAACTGAATTTCTAAATATTTTTTTTGTACCTTCATCAGATCATCCCTTAACGCGGACGATCTGTCCAACACCCAACATGCCTATATGAAGTGTAAATCTACTGAGTCTGCGCTACATACTCTTGTAGGCCATATACAATTTCGTTTTTTGTATTAAATTCCTTATTTTAACGTTTTTAATTTGAGTTACTAAGATAATCTTTAAAATTTTTTTTAGTTGTATTTGTGGAGAAGATCATTATTTTACGATTGCAAACGATTCGTTCGCCAAACACATTGTACAATGATGTGCGCAAAAAAGTAGTTGAAGATACCCAGCTGAAAAAGAAGGGGTAAGAAGGCTTTCCAGAAGCCTTTTTTTACAGCCGGGAGGCCTTCTCAAATATTCTACTTGCATTCCGTCTTTAAGACTATTATTCCTTCTAAAAGATCAGCCCTTAATGTAACTAGATGATTTTTTCCGGGTTTTGTAACGGTTTTAAATAGTAAAGTTCTGTTGTTGCTTAAAACAAAATATGTATATTAAAAAATGATGCCTCTATATCGCCTTCTAAGAAGGATATTATATCTTAGAAGGCAAGGATGAAGCATTCTTAAAGGCTTTACTACAGAATGCATGTTAGCATGAGCAACTCATTCTAAAGAAGGTGTAAATAAATCTTCTAGAAGACCTGAACAAATTTCACCGCTGAGTAAGTAAAAAAGGTTCGTTGTGTGCGTATTTAGATGCTCAGTCGGAAAAGGAATGGCTAAAAATATATTCTTAAATGCCTTATTAAGGATCTACAACGACGTGTCATTGTAGGCAAGGCCTTCCCTTCTCCCTTTCAAAAAGAAGCGAAAAGACAAGAACTCTTTAATAAATAAATATGTTCTCCTATATTTTCAAATGTATTAAAAAAGAATATCATATTAAAAAAGACATGGGCACTACCTTCTTTATCAACACTTAAAACAAGACTAATTAAGTTGGAGCTTTGTAAGTCTCGCAGTTTCAATTTTTTTAATGAGAAAGTTAATAGGTGAGTGACACCTTACACGATTCCAATTTGATTAATTCGTTTCCGGTGAATTCCTTTGATCTTGATTTAAGAAATAAAATTCGTTCTAAAAATTATGATTAAATTTACTGATAAAAATTATGTTGCGAACGAATAAAAGAAATTAGCGTTCTTCCTACTGTGATTTCAACATAACGAAATTTCTATCAAGCTTTACAAATTCAAAGCCTTATTAGCCGATCACAAAGGCTATATACGTATATGTATATTTTACGGCATAGTATCCTATTTTAATTTGTGTTACAATTCAAAATATAAAGATATTTTATTGAGCCCTTTATTGAAGCCCAGAAAAAAATAATAACAACAAAACCGGATTAACCCCTAAAATACATTATAATACAAAAGACACAACAGAAAAACCACGATGACAAAACCATAAAGAAATTAAGAAAAAAAAGAGGAAAAACAGAGCAGCATATATAAAACGCAATAACAACAACAACACAAGACGCCCGCCAAACTTTAAATTCAAATGTGCTAATTGAGGCGAAAAATGGCGTTAAATACTACAACTAATAAAAAAGCAACGACAACAACAATTACGCTGCTTTTTACAGCAGGTAGGGAATATTTAAAACAGGTAAAATTTCTTTTCTTCACAAACTCTTTTTCAAAGCATAACAATCTACCAACCACACACAAGTATGAAGAATATGTTGCAAACCACAAGTTTGACAGACAACTTTACTCAATGAATTTTTAAATGAAATCCACAATTAACTCACAACATGTCTGATAATAAAGTTCGATCCACAACACAATTAGCAACGTACTGGCATGTTGGAAGCACATTAATTTTATGTTTTAAATTTAGTTGTGAACGAGCATTCAAAGCGTTAAGACGTGTGGGGTAGTTCGTATGAGAAACAAACGTGTTTAAACGAGATATAAAAAAATTTTATACTTGAAATAAGAAACAAAAAAAATATATATAAAACAGGAAGAAGATTCTTTTAGAAAAAGAACAAATAAAGTGATTTTTTGAGAAGAATACAACTGGATTTCTTATTAAAAAAAATTTGCTAAAATTAAGAATTTCAAAGCAGTTATAAATGATTATGTCATTGGAATTAAAGTGTAAGAATTAGAAAAAAAAATAAAGTGTTTTAAAAATATCTTAATGAATTATTAATAAGTAGAGTGTGGAGCGAAATAAAAGTATCTTTAAGATGGTTTTGTGAGCGATATTTAAAATCTAAGAAAGGGGAATAAAAAATAGAACAAATTTAATCTTTTAAACAAAATATAAACAAATTTATTATTGTCTGACGTATTTAATTTGTTGTTATTTTTGTTTTTTTTTAAGGGGGTTTTTATTATAACCAAAAAAAAATAAAAAGAAAATTTATACAAAATGCTTGATAAGTTTGACAGAAAATGTCTTGACTATGGCGGCTGTGGAACTACCTCTGCTACCATGGCTATCACTCGTTTGCTGCTTTTGAATATTTGTAATGCCACATCAAGTTTTTCTTTATGCCATTGGCACTTTTCAAACAAAACGTCACAGCAACAAAAACGACAACAACAACTACTACAACCTGCGTACACTGTCAGTCTGTCATTTTGTCAAAAAGAGTCTAAACCAAAAAAAAATAAGTTAGTTACCTTTAGTGGTACCGTGGACCCGTCTGTATAAACAACCAACTTTCAGTTGGCCAAACAAAAACACAAAAACAAAATAAAAAAAACTCAAAAACCCCAACTGCCTTAGAGTCTGGCCGAGACTTCAAACCATTTCTTTTAGAGTTGGTCAGGTTGGGGCACAACATGTTCGAACAAACCAATAGGTTTTTCTAAAAATCATGACACACAAACGCCTTATAATTCCTTATGGAGTGATTTTCTTACCAAACGGGGGGTTTTGGTTGGAAGCTAACCATCATGGCGTCCTTAAGAAATACACATGTTTGTGTGTTTATGCAAGCTCGCGAACCAAAAATTTGGTTTGCAAAAACCAAATGAATTTTTTGTTGTTGTTGTTGAATTTAGGGTTGAATTGTGGCAGTTTGTAGATTCGACCAACTCCGCAGTACCACTGCTGTTAAATTGTATCTGCTGCTGCTTCTTCTTCTTCTTATTTTTTTACATTTTGCAAATAAATGTTTTAACGACGAAGTTGTTGTCGTATTTTTAGAGTGATGGTGAGATTTGCGCGTGTATCTCGCACTTTTTTTATTATAACTGTGTGTGAGTGTATTGTTGTCAGTCACACAGTCTAACTGTCAGATATTTTTGTCTTTCTGTCTTTAACATTATATGCTGTTTGTCAGTTTGTTAAAGCGTCTCATTGAATTCTTTTTTTCATTTTTTTATTATTATTGTTTGTTTTATTTTTGCTGGCTGCTTGTTTTTGTACGTTGGCATTGTAAACGTGAGTGTCTGTCTCTATTTGTAAGTGAGTGTGTGTTAAAAACTTTGTATCTGTGTGTAATCTATTGTATCTACATACGTCTGTATATTATACAACCAAATGTATTTATGTATATTTTGTCGTATTCGTTATAAAAAAATAATAAAAAAAAACAAATAAAGCAAACCGGCAAAAAAAAAAAAAAAAAACTGAAAGATACTTTAGCAAATACTTTGAAATTTAGCCAAGAAAAAAAATATGTATGAAATCAGCTGTTATAAAGTGAATCTATATGAGACATTTTATTATAAATAAAAGTATCTAAGAAATATACTTAAAGAAAAATAATCAAAAGTGAAAAGAAAAGAAGTAAAAATTTGGCAAAAAAAAAAGAACAAGATATATAATAATGAAAGTATCTAAAAGATACGTTTTTAGTGAAATAAACAAAAAGAAAACGTTTGAAACAAACATATAATTTAAACAAAAACTTGTTGGTTTTAAATAAAAATATGTTAAATGTGCTTTAAAATAAATAATTAGTAATAAAAATAAAATCTTTAAGTATCTAAAAGATATTTTGTTAAAGAAATGGCAATTGTTTTAATAAAATAATAACTTAAGAAGAAAATATTATAAATGTCTTAAAAACGTGCTTTAAAATCAATGGCAAGTGAAAATGTTTAAAAGTATCTAAAAGATATTTTATTTATTTAAATTGTAAAATTAAAATAAATAAATGAAATGACGTTTTCTTAATTAAAAACATAAAAAATAAATAAATAAAAATCTAACGAAAACAAATTAAATATAAACAAAAACTCCAAAAATTTTTTAAAAGTATCTGAAAGATATTTATATGGATTGAATAATAAAATTGAAATTTATATAGTTAAAAAGTGGTTCTAAAACAAATTTCTTATACAGTTTTTATTAAAAAAATAAATAAAAAAAATTAAAAAAATGTAAATGTTACATTTTTTTAAAATCAAAATAAAAAAAAAAGAAAAAAATTGAAAAATTAAAAAGATTAAAATTTAAAATAAAACAAACTGATCAAAAATACACTTTTTTAACCAAAAGTATCTGAAAGATATTCCCAATAAAAATAAATAAATTAAAGAATAAGTAAATAAATAAATAATTCTTAAAAATAAACTTCGATTAATAAAATAAATAAATTTAAAAAAAAGAATATCTATGAGATTCTGTTGCAAAAAATTATTAATAAAACCAGCAAAATGAGATAAAAATTCAAATGGGAAATTTATATTCTTTTATTAAATTTTAAAAATATAACTCAAAGATACTTTTTTTAATAACATAAATAAAAAATAAAAATGTATCTTAAAGATATTCTTCTTATTTGAAAATAATAATATTAAATTAAAACAAAAAAAAAATTAATTCTAAAGTTGAAAAATATTATATTCTATCAATAAAAAGTAATATTGAATAATAAAAAACAATAAAATTGGAAAAATACTAAAATAAATTTTGAATGGTTAATAGCTATTTCATAAAAAATGGGATTATTTCAAATTTAGAATTTGTATCTTAAAGATATGAGTGCAAAATAATTTAAAAAAATATAAAACGACTTAAAATTTCTAGAAAATATTAAAGAAACTTAAGAATTCTGGTGGCTTACAAATATGTATCTAAAAGATATTTTTCGAATGTAAAAAGGATAAAGAAAACAAAATAACAAAATAACGAAAAATAACACTTAAAAAATAAGGAAAAATTATTAAAAACTTATAAAATTTAAATTAATTTAAAAAGTATCTCAAAGATATTTTTGCAGAAAGTTGAAATTATAAATTTATAAGTGAAGAACAATTTTAATATATTACAAAATATCTTAAAAATTAAATAAATAAGTATCTTATAGATAAATTATACAAATCTAAGAATTCTTAATAATCTCACTGCCTTATTCATAATAAAATTTTCAAAATTATAAGAGCTTTATAGATAAATTTCTCATACAAATTTGATTAATAAATTGTTTATAAATTTTAAAATCCAAATTGTTGGAATGTATCTAAAAGATATTTTTTCATAAACAAACGAAAATATATATAAAATATTAAAAATTATCCTTAGAATGAAAAGTATCTTATAGATAAATGGAATAATCAAAGAATTTTTTAAAACTAAAGACTTTTAATAAAATTATAAATAATAAAACAATACAAAACTAATAAAAGTTCAAATGAAAAATAAAAAAATAAATAAATTAATTAATAAAAACGTATCTTAAAGATATTTCATGATAAAAAAATATTTTCCAAATCTCACAAACTTAAGAAAATAATAAAAAAGTGAATAAAAAATTAATTAAAACAAACAATTAAAAATGTTTATATAATTAAATAAAAAGTATCTTAAAGATATTTGAACTAAAATTCTAATTTTAATCAAATTAAAATGGTGTAAAATTTTTTTCGAAAGATTTAGATAAAAATTTTAGAATTATTTTTTTTATCTTTCGTAAAATTTTGTCTACAGTTCTTTAGATATAAATTTTTTCTAAAAAAAAATATATATTTTCTTTTAAAACTTTGTAGGTTTTTTTCCATTAATGACGCCAAAATTCCTACAAAATTTGTCACATAAATAATTTAAAAAATAAAATTTAAATTTATCCGAAAATATTATTTTAATAGCCATAAATTAAAATCATAAATATTAAATATAAAACATAATCATAAAATATTTTGAAAAAAATCTCCACGCAAAAACGTTTAAGATACAAATGTATTTAATAGTAGAAAATATAAAAAAATAGGCCTAAATAAAAACAAATAAATTTATAAATTATAAAAAAAAAAAAAAAATTATACCGAACAAACACATGCGTAAGAAAAACAAATGTTGATTTAACAAAATGCGAGCTAAAAGATACAAAAATATCTTTTAGCAAAATATAAATAAACAAAAGCCTAAAAAGGCTACAAACAAGTGCTAATAAATTTATTATTTAATATTAATCTAAATAAATGTATTTTGAAAATAAACATTGTTAAAAATATTTTAAAGATACTTAAAGATTACTTAATAAAAATCAGTTTTAATGTGTATGTTTGTTTATAAATTCAAATGTTTTATTAAAATTAATATAAAATTAAATTTAACATAAAATAATTTTTCGAAAATGTTTATTCAAGGAATTGAGTTATAAGTATCTTATAGGTTTAGTACTTTAGATATAGATAAATTAACCTTTCTATAAATTTATATAACTAATACAAAAATAACAATAATAACATATTTTCTTTTCTTTTTATTATAGATACGTGAAAAAAATCCATAAGATACAAAAGTATCTTATGCTGAAAACATAGAAAACTACGCACAAATTGAGGCCAATATTAACCAAAAGCAATAAATTACAAAAAAATAATAATAATTTTCTATTAAACAACAACAAAATATTTGCTAAATAAATAAAAAGTAATACAATAAAATATCCAAAAATATCTTTAAGATATAAAAATAAAAAATTAAGAAAAATTAAAAAAAAACTAAAAAATTAAAAAAAAAAAAACATCTTCAATCAATTTTTTAAAAATTAAAATTAAATCATAGAAGAATTAAAAAGAAAAGGAAAATAAAACAAAAGTGAAACAAAAAGATATAAAACCATTAAAAAGGGAATAATAAAAAAATTTATGAATTGATACGCAATTCGAAAAAAAGGTGTTGAAAACCGAATTTTTATTAAAAAAATTTGATTACAATTTTTTATAAATTAATTAAAAAAAAAAATACTTTTTGTTTAAAAAAAAATGTGAAAATTTTTTTAAAAAAAAGTGAAACAAAAGTGTAAAAAGAAAACTAAAATAAAAATATTTCAACAAAGTGTAAAATAAATTTTTATTTTTTTTTAAATTTTTAATAAAAAAAAAAAATAATATTTAAAATTAAATAAAATTTTTTCGTTATAAAGAGATATAAAAAATCTCTTTTATTTGTAATTTCTTTAAGTGTATAAAAGCAAAAAAAACAACAAACATATTTATATTTACACTATGGCCTTAAAACTGAATTTATCACAAAACCTTAACAATACTTTTATTAAATTATTTTTAATCTCTATGATTTTGGTCTCAACCACATGGGCTAAAAATTTGGATTTAGAACAACAACATCATAGCCATCATCACAGTCACAATAGACGTTTACAGAGACGTGATTCTAGCCTTAAAGATGCAACAGAACTTTGTGAAAATGTTCGTTTTTATTTCGATTCGATTGATATAACATTGCCGCAACATTTTAATGAAAAAGGTAAGAAGAAGCAAACAAAAAAATTGTTAATTGAATTTTAGCATAAACTAGAAGAATATAAAAATTTATTTTAGTTAAAGAAATTTAAATTTGTTTTCACTTAAGAAAATAATTGAATATAAATAGCGATTTGCAAATATAAAAATGTTTACTTCCTATATTAAAGCATATCTCGAAAACTAATCGTCTGATTTTATTAAACAAACTATCAAAAAAATATAATTAAAATTATTATTAAATCGTTCTTTAATTACTTTTTAAGATGGTCAATGGTTATGGAGATATTATGGGTAACACAAAAAAATAATAATAATTATAATAATAATATTTCTAAAATAATAGGTTGCGCCACATAAAGAAGCATATCTCGTAAACCACTTATCAGATTATATTGAAAAAAGTACCAACGAATTCTTATCAAAGTAGTCTTGAAGTTTTCCTTTCATAACTTTTTTATAAGTAGAAAGGTTATGGAAATATAAAGCCAAGTTTCCGAACAAAAAATTAAATTTTCTACAAAAATTAATTCTAAAATTATAGAGATAGAGCCATATATAAGACCATAACTCGAAAACTTCGTGTCAGATTTTATTAAAAAGAGTGTCAAACAATTTTGAATAAAATTGTCTTCAAATCATCCTAACTTCACTTTTTAACAAATACAACGGTTAGGGAGTTATTAAGCTTATTTTATGAAATATTATATTAAAAAAATTATTCTAGAATTAAAAATGTTGCACCCTATATTAAAGCCTAACTCGAAAACGACTTGTCTGATTTTATTCAAAAAGATATCAAAATATACTAATTAAAATTATTTTCAAATTTTTCCTACATTTCTTTTTAATTCGTTTAACGGTTATGGAGATATTAAGCCTAATTTATGGAAAAAAAAATAAATAAATTTAATCCACTTTTTTTTTTTTTTTTTTTTTTTGCAAAAATCATCAAAATTCGAGTGTTAAAAAAATTTAAATGTTTATTCTTTAGTCATACAGACAAACTTGTTGCAAATAAAACAAGATACATTTCGTTCAAATCAATGTATAATTTTTGAGTTTATTTTACAATTTAATAAAAATATTGCTTTAAAAATTAGATAGAAATGTTAAACAAATCAAAAAATAAGTATCTTTACAAATTTGTTAAAAAAAATCTATATTTTGGCGTTGATTTGAACGAAACCTATCTTATTTTACATGCAACAAATTTAGCTATATGTTTAAAGAATAAAAATTATAATTTTTAACATTTTCGATTTTTTATGATGTTTTCCTTTTTTTTTTTTTTTGCAAAAAATTTTGGAAATTTTGTTTCATTTTTTTTCCAAAATAAAGGCTTAATATCTCCATAATTGTTGAGCGTATTAAAAAATAATATAAGAATGACTTATAGACAATGTCATTTAGAATTTTTTAATACTTCTTGGAATAAAGTCAGACAAGTCGTTTTCGAGTTATGATTAAATATCTCACGTAACCTTCTATATTTTTAATAACAAAACTTTAAGCTTAACTTTTTTGCTTTTATTTCAAAAGCTTTAAAATATTTAAAAAATTTTTGTTAGATGTACCAATTACGAATATAATTTCAAATTTTCAGTTAATTCGGTGTGAGTACTAAGACTCTAGCCCATTTTTTATTAATAAACTGCAGTTCCCCTGCTAAATCTTGATTTGTAAAATTAAGCAGGTTACATTATATATTAAAGCATATCTCGAAAAAGTCATGTCCGATTTTGTTCAAGAAAATATTAAAAAATTCTACCTTAAACTAAATTCAAATCGCTGTTAAACTACTTTTTAATACAGCCAATAGTTATGGAGATATTGAGCTTAATTTCAGAAGAAAAAAGATTAAATTTTATACAGAATTTCAAAAAAGGGGGAAAAAATATTAAAATTAAACTATAAAAATATACATATTTCTTAACAAAATTACTAACATATATTTTTCAATGAATTGATAAATTTTTAATAATTTTATTTATTTAAAATATTTATAAATTTAGTTGATATTTATTTTTTTAATAATAGAAGATATTTCACCTTAAAAATATTAATGATAGTTGTTAAATTGAAACCTAAAAGGTGTTAATTTTTCTTGATAATAAAAATAATGACATTGAAATACTTTGTGGTCTATATTAAATAAAAAAAATGGTATATAAAATATATTTTTTCTTTTAATTATATTTTCTTTGTTATTTTTTATTTAAATAAATTTTTGTTTTCCCCTTTTTTTTATTTACAAATAAATTTTATTTATTTCAAACTTTTGTTAAACCCTTTACTTTAACAAAAATAAAAATTCTATTAACTTGATCATTATCATCATTAAATTTGGTGTCAAGTTTTATGTGTCATTATTTCATACCCTCTAAACTAAATATGGTCAGGAAATTCCATTTAGTAATTATTTTCTTTCTCTCTCCCCCAATTCCCTCAAACTCTTTGCTTTTAATTTTTTGTAAAGCTATTTTTTTTAGAAAAAAAAGCTCTAATTATAGAAATATTTATGTTCTAATATTTTTAGTTATTAATGTTTTATTACATTTTTTTTGATGTCTTAGACTAGACACCTTTTTCTTACACCTTTTTCCCCTCCTCTTAAACACCACCATAAAAAATCTAAAATATTAACGAAAAAACATGAAATTATTTTTAATTACTTTTTAGTTAAATATATATTTTTATGAGTATTTTGAAACTTAATTAGTTTCTAATTTTATAAGTATTTCTAACTTTTCCTCTACCCTCTCTTCCTCATTTAAGCTAAAGTAGTTGTTTATTAAGTGACTCTCTTGTGGCTGCTGTGGTAATGATTTAGTTAATAGATTTAAATTTAATGGTTTATTAATTATAATGGTTTTTTGTTAAAAAAAAAAAAAAGTTTTAAATTTCATTTTTTATTTTTAATAAAAATTATGAAAAACATAAAAAATAATTAAATAAAATTTTAACATTTTTTAATATATTAAGGGATTAAATTTCCCATAAAATATTATTCCGAGACTAGTATATGTTTTTAAAATAATGAACATAATTCTGATTTCAAGCAGCTAAAATAATATCTATTTTAAAAAATTAAAATTATTTTCAAAAAATAATTTACGGTTTAAAGAAGCACTGATTCAGGGTTTCTGATTTAATACGGAAACACAGATATTAAGCCTCTCTCTGATTTCCTTTTTATGAATTGACTCTAGTTCTCATGATAACTTACGTTTTATAATATTAAAGAGGTTGTGCAATATATTGAAGCATATCTCGAAAACTACTTATCTGACTTTGTTTAAAAAAAATATCACAATAATCTAGTTAAAATTTATTTTAAAATGTCCTTATATTACTTTTTAATACTTTCAACGATTATTAAGATATTAAGCCTGCTTTCTGAAAAAAAATTAAATTTTATACAAACAATTATAGGTAAAATTAAGAAGGTCGCTGTAAATATTGAAGCATATCTCGAAAACTACTAATCTGATGTTATTAAAAAATATAACAAAATATTCCAATCAAAACCATTTTTAATTTACTCTTTCATTACTTTTTTATAAAACCAACAATACTGGAGATATTAATTTCCGAAAAAAAAAAAATAATTTTATACAAACAAAATAATGTAATGCAACATAAAAAGTGGTAACTTTATATATTGCAGCATATCTTGTAAATGACCTGTCTGATTTTATTCAAAAATACAAAAAAGAATTCTGATTAAAATTGGCTTTAAGTCATGCTTACATTACACTTTAATACGGTCAACAGTTAGGGAGATATTTTGAGAAGAACTTAAATCTTATATAAAATAATAATAATTGCGAAATAAAAGAGGTTATTTTATATATTGCAGCATATCTCGAAAACAACTTTTCTAATGTTATTCAAAAATACAACAAAATATACATTTAGAAATTACCTTCAAGTTATTCTTACATTACTTTTTAATACGTTCGATAGTTATCGAGATATTAGGTTTAGTTTCTGAGAAAAAATTATATTTTATAAAAAAATTTACTTATAAAATTAAAGAGGTTGCTTAATAAATTGAATTATAACTCGAAAACGCCTTATTTGATATTATTCTAAAATATACCAAAAAATTTTAACTAAAATTGTCATCAAGTTTTTCTCGCATTACTTTTTAATACGGTCTACTGTTATGGAGATATCAAGCCTATTAATAAAATTTTCTAAAAAAAACTTAATGGCAAAATTAAAGATGTTGCTTTATATATTGCAGCATATCTCGAAAACTACTTAATTGATGTTAATCAAAAATATATGAAAACATTCTTATTAAAATTGTCCTTAAATCATTCTTATATTACTTTTTATTACCGCCAACAGTTATGGAAATATGAAGCCTTTTTTTGGAAAAATAATTAATTTTGTATAAAATTTTAAAATAAAAAACTTTTTTTTAAAAATCATAAAAATTGTAAAAGATAAATAATTAAATTTTTTATACTTTTATCTTAAACATAAATCTGTTGCAAATAAATAAAACATATTTCATTTAAATCATTGCACAAATTTTGATATTGTGCACAATTTAGTGAAAATTCATATTTAAAAATTACAGAGAAATATTAAACAAATTACACCATAAGTATCTTTACTAAGTGGTAAATAAAGTGTACATTTATGTAATAATTTTCTCGTAAAGGGATCTTATTTTATTTGCAACAAAATTTATTTTTATAATAAAAGAATAAAATTTTCAATTTTTTGTAACTTTAAATTTTTATGATTTTTGGAAAAATTATTATTTTTTTTAAATTTTATAGAAACATTTTTTTTCACAATCTTGGCTTAATATCTCCCTAACCGTGGTCATTATTAAAAAGTAATGTAAAAATGATTTGAAGACAATTTTATTTAGAATCTTTTGTTATTTTTTTAAATAAAATCAGACAAGTAGTTTTGGAGATATCCTTCAATATATGATGCAACCTCTTTAAATTTACAGATCACTATTTATAATGTTTTGCAAAAAAAAAAATAATTATTTTTTAATCTCTTATTATTTTCTTAATAAGTAAAATTAATTAAAATTAAATTCATTTTAAACCAATAACAAAATATATTTCAAAACCATACCGACAATGTGTTAAGAAAAACCATCAAAAAGCTTTTTGATGTTTTTCCTAATGTTTTAATTTTTGTTTGGTTTTTCACAAGATTAAAAAAACACACACACACACATTTAATGTTCTATTTGTACATTTGTAGCTGTATGTGTGTAAGTAGTTGGAAAATTTATTTGGAAAATTGTTTTTGTAATTTTGCTTAATTTTTATTACTTTTGTTAGTACCTGTATTTGTCAAATAAAAAGAACAACAAAAGTGAAAAAAAATTTCAAATACCAAACAATAATATTTCCTTTGATCTCACCACTTTTAAAAATGCCTACACAATCAAGTGAGTGAGTGTTTGTGTGTATTTAATAGAAAAAAAGTAAAAGAAGAATTTATGTCAGGTATTTATTTGCTGCTTTTAATCTTTTAAAATGAAAACTGCTCTAACTAAATAATGATGATAATTATTTGGGATTTTTTTTTCGAAATTGTTAAATTATCTTGGTAACTTTAACTAAGATTTAATTTTGATATTTCTGCTTGAGCAGCATAACTATAGTCGAAGCTTTATACAAGATTTAATTGTGCGTAAAACTGTTTAGGACACCACATTGAATCGCAATACCAAAAGTAAATATTGTCTTTCTTACTGTCTTAGACAAGGTCGAGTAATCAATAATCATTATTTTGCACTTAATTACCCACACCATTTGCTAGCACAGAAAAACACACGCACACACACACACACATAGATACAAAATTTCTTTTCCTAGGTGTATTTTCATTCTCTTCCTTTTCATGATTTTCCTTATTGAATACTAAATACCTTTTAGCATACATTTTCTTGAGACTTTTAAAGTCATTAGATGTTGTGTTTGAACATTTAACTTAAAAGAAAATTATATTTCTTAGAAATATATGTATATTACTCTTAGTATAACCGACAGTCATTAGGTGATGATTTCTTGTGTGGGAATTTTTTTTTTTTGGGGAAAAGAATTGTATTTAATGGCAAAAATATTTCCCAGAGTTTCAAATTTGTTTACTGGTCTGTTTAAAAGAAGAAGGAGAAGAAGTAGTGGTAGGAGAATTCTAGAACATTAATCATTTTTCTAATTTAAGAATTTTATTTTTAAAAGGAAATTTAATTTAATAAAAAAAAAATATATTTAAAAATATATAATCGAATTTTAGTAATTTTATTACACAGAAAAAAATATTAATTTAAATTACTCTGCAGCAGAGGATTTCTTATTCAATAAGGATACATGGTATTAATAAATAATAAGCTTCTCTTTGTTCCATGTTTTTGGAATTGACTCTAGATCATGTGATGATGATTATGATTTCTAAAATTTAAAAAGTTTCGTTATGTATTAAAGCATATCTCGAAAACTATATGTCTGATTTTGATTTAAAATGTAACAAAAAATTCTGATTAAAATTATCTGTAAGTCAATCTGTTAATACGGCCAACAGTTATGGAGATATTAAGGTTGTTTTTTTTTGTGAAAAAAAAATAAATTTTAAACAAAATTGCAAAATTAAGGTGGTATCTCTATATATCGAAGCATATCTCAAAAATAACTTGTCTAATTTTGTTCAAAATAATATCAAAAAATTCTGATTAAAATTACCTCTAATTCCATCTTACATTACTTTTTAATATGACCAACAGTTATGGAGATATTAAGGTTTTTTAGAAAAAAATAAATTTTAAACAAAATTGCAAAATTAAGGAGGTTGCTCTATATATTGAAGCATATCTCGAAAACTAATTACCTGATTTTGTTCAAAACCATTTCAAAAAATTCTGATTAAATTTGTCTCTAAGTCATTCTTACATTACTTTTTAATATGACCAACAGTTATGGAGATATTAAGGTTTAAAAAAAAATAATAAATTTTATTTCAAATTGCAAAATTAAGAAGGTTGCTCTATATATTTTAGCATATCTCAAAGACGACTTGTCTAATTTTATTCAAAATAATAGCAAAAAATTCTGATTAAAAGTGTCCCTAAGTCCATTTTACATTATTTTTTAATACAACCAACAGTTATAGAGATATCAATGCTTTTTTGGTAAAAATATAAATTTTATATAAAATTGCAAAATTAAAAAGGTTGCTCTATATATTTTAGCATATCTCAAAGACGACTTATCTATTTTATTCAAAACCAAATCAATAAATTCTGATTAAAATTGTCCCTAAGTTTATTTTACATTACTTTTTAATACGGTCATTAGTTATGGAGTTATAAAGCTAGTTTTCTGAAGAAAAAATAAATTTTATATAAAATATTCTATACAAAATAAAAGAGGTTACTTTATATATTGCAGCATATCTCGAGAATTATTTATCTGATATATAACAAAAATATAACAAAACATTTTCCTTCAGTCAGTCAATCTTACATAACTTTTTAATAACTTCAAATGATGTGGAGATATTAATCCTACTTTCCGGAAAAAATTTTATATAAAAAAATGAATTGCAAAATTAAAAAGGTGGTTTTATATATTGAATTATATCTCGGAACGCCTTAGCGGATTTTATTCAAAAATATACAAAAAAATTCAAAAATCATCTTCAATTCTTCTTGAATTAATTTTTAATACGGTCCGCGGTTATGGGAAGATAAGACCTTATAATAAAATTTTCAAAAAAAAAAAAAAATTAATTGTAAAATTAAAGAAGTTGCTTTATATATTGAATTATATCTCCAAAACGACTCATCTGATTTTATTCAAAAGTTATTAAAAAATTCATTCATTCTTAAATTACTTTTTAATAAGATCCAATGTTATGGAAATATAAGCTCTCATAATGAAATTTTCTAAAAAACAAAAATAATTGTAAAAATAAAAAAGTTGCTTTATATATTGATTTATATCAAGAAAACGAATTGTCTGATTGTATTCAAAACTATAACAAAAAACTCTACTTAAAACTAACTTCAAGTCATTCCTACATTATATTTTAATACAGTTAACAGTTATGAAGATTTTAAGCCTAATTTCTGAAAAAAAAAATAATAATAATTTTTTTATAAATTTTGTTTTTTTTTTCTAAAAATTATAAAAATTCCAAAATGCCAAAAAATTCAAAATTTTCTTTTTTATTATAAAGATTAATTTGTTGTGAAGGACTTATATCATTGAAATCAATGCATAAATACTGATTTTATGCACATATTAGTGAAAATACTCATTTAAAGAATTACACAAAAGTATTCAATTGTTTTTAATATTTGTATAAAATTTTGTAAATTAGTATTTTTACTAATTTCGAAATAAAATCTACATTTCTGCATTGATTTGAATGTAATATGTCTTATTTTATTTTTAACATAATTATCTTTATTATTAAAGTATAATATATTTAAGTTCTTTAAACTTTAAATTTTTTATGATTTTTTGAAAAAAATAAATTTTAAATATTTTGTATAAAATTTCAATATTTTTCTGAAAATAAGCTTAATATCTCCATAACTATTGGTAATATTGAAAAATAATATAAGAATGACTTAAAGAAAATTTTAATTAGAATTCTTTGATATATTTTTGGGCTCAATCAGTCAAGTCGTTTTCGAGATATGCTTAAATATACAGTACTTCCTCTTTAATTTGATTTTTTTAATTAATTATTATTATTATTATTATTTTTTTTTTTTTTTCAAAAAATAGGCTTAACATTTCCATAACAGTTGTCCCTATTAAAAAGTTATATAAGAACGTTTTAAAGACAATTTTAATTAGAATTTTTTTTATATATTTTTATGCAAAATCAGTCAAGTAGTTTTTGGTATATGCTTCAAAATATAATGTGAGAACTAAAGTGAATTCAAAAAAGTACTTTGAGGTTTAGTACCTATTAATACTGTATATAACAATTGACTGAGAAACCTTATGCCGCAAAAATATTAGTTTTTTTTTTTTTCATTTTAGAACTTTTAGTAGTTTCTTTAAAATTATTTTAAAATTCCGTTTTTATTTAATTTCTCCTCCAAAAATTTCACATACTTTCAGGTTTGTAAATACAATTTTTTTATATAACTAAGTGAAATAAAACCAGGAGTTATAAAAATGAATATTTATGTATGTATATGTATTGGTTTACAAAACCATCTAACAATAAACAATAAGAAAAAAATTTTATATTTTACATACATGTTAATACATATACTAACACTTGCAGTTAAAAGATCTCCTTTACAGCATTTTATTTTTAATGAAAAAATACAAAATTTACACATGAACAAATTTTCCTAGATTTATGCAATATTTTTGTGAAACTAAAAAAAAAACACACACACACAAAGATCTCTTAAAACTTCTACTCCCACTTAAATAAGGCAAACAATAATAACTTCTCTTAAAGTTATATATACATATATGAATGTTTACTCATGATATTTCCACAGGGGGCCGATTTAAAAAAAGAATATATAAATTGAATTATTTGTAGCAAACTTTTAGGTTTATAGAAATGAAATATACAGAAAAGTTTTAGAGGAGAATTAAGACTTGGAGAATTTTATTTTACTCACCTTTTTGCAATTAGCGATAAGCTACAGGGTGTTAATATTTGATAGAAACTTTTAAAAATTTAATCAGGGAGCCAATAGTATACAAATTTTTTAAATTAATTTGTATCTCCTAAAATACTAAACAGATCGATTTAATATACTTGAAAATTTAAAGAGGTGTCCTGAAGCTTTAAGAAAAAATATTTCATAATCACCCTGTTATTATACAGAATAAACTACAGGGTGTCAAAGTTGACCATCTCAAAAATAACTTTTCCTAACGTAAAACAATTTATAAATAAATCGATATCTCCTAAACTATTAATCAGATCAAACTAACATGTTTAGCAAATTTATAGAGGAGAACCAAAACTTTTAGAAAAATGTTCTTACCGGCACCCTGTTGTCATAAGGAATAAACTACAGGGTGTCAAAATTAACCATTTTTTTTATAAATTTAGCCAAGGGACTTATTCTAAATATTAATCTGTATCTTTTAAACTGCTAATTGGATCGAATAGAAATATACACAAATTTTATAGAGAAACACCAAAGCTTTAAGAAAAATGTTTTTGTAGTCATCGTGTTGTTATACGAGATGAGCTACAAAGTGTCAAAGTGGACCATCTCAATCATAACCTATATAAATTTAGCCAGGGGGCTGATAGTAAAAAAAATATAAATATAACTATATCTCCAAAACTACCAAGCAGATCACTTTAACATGTATAAAAAATTTTATAAGAGAATTAAAACTTTTAGAAAAATGTTCCCACATTATCCCTGTTGTCATAGGGAATAATTTACTGGGTGTCAAATTGAACCACCTCGAATAAATTTAGTCAGGGGGCTGATTTTAAACAAATTTGTAAATTAATCTGTATCTTTTAAACTACTAATCGCATTGAACTGAAATATATATACAAATTATATAGAGAAAGACCAAAGCTTTTAGAAAAATGTTTTCAGAGTCATCCTGTTTTAATACGAGATGAGCTACAAAGTGTCAAAGCGGACCATCTCAATCATAACTTATATAAATATAGCCAGGGGGCAGAGAATAAACAAATTTCTAAATAGATCTATATCTCCTAAAATACTAATCAGATCGAACTGACATTTAAAGAAAATTTATAGAGGAGAAATAAAACTTTTAGAAAAATTGTTTCACCGGCACCTTGTTGTCATAGAAATTAAGCTACAGGGTGGCAAAATAGACCATTATTTATAAATTTAGCCAAGGGGCTAATTCTAAACAAATTTGTAAATTACTTATGGGATCGAATTGACATAAACAGAAAATTTATACATCAGGACCAAGGCTTTTAGAAAAATATTTTCGTGGTCACCTTATTGTTATACGAGATAAGCTACAGAGTGTCAGAGTGGAACACTTTAATCATGGTAAAGCTTTAGGTGCTAACATCTTCTATAAATTAAAATTGAATTCGATAAATTTTTAATTATAATAATTACTACAAACTAATCCTTTATGAAGTATATACTTAGTGTAAATTTTTTTTACCATTGCTTCCACTGTGCGTTCCCTGTGTTTCCTATTGTTGTAAAAGCTCAATGTTGAAATATTTTTATTTAGTTTGTTAGTGTTGTTATTCAATATGTTAGTTTGTTGTTGTTGTTGCTGTTAGTTCAAATGATTTTTTATTGTTTTCATGTTCAACTATATTTGTACATATGTATATGTTTGTATATATATTAAAACATATATACAATACATGTAATCTTTTGAGAAAATGCAATTGCTGCAAAGGGAAGGCAAAGGAAAAATATAAAAAAAAATACTGAAGTTTTAACAAAGCTGCAGAAAATTGCTTTTATATACATTTTAATAATAAAAAAAATTTATTTAACAATAAAAAAATTAAATTCTCTTAGTATATACAAATAAGGAATAAAGCTGAGACGAGAGAACATTTTTAAAAGGATTTAAATAAAAAAATCTAATTTAAATTTATTTTGGAAGCTTTTTTTTACTTTTTTATAAATATAAACAAAAGTTTATTAAATTTTTTCTCTTTAAAACAAATGTGACATCATTTTAATTATGATTAAAGAAAAAAAGATGAATTCGTTTTCTTTTTCTTTAGAAAAATTTAAGTTTCTTAATAATTAATTGTTTTATGAACAAAAAAATAAATGAAAAATCATCATTAATTAAATCAACTTTATGACAATTTACTGGATTGCACATATAGCATTTATGTGGGTGTAAAAATTTATAAATAAAATTAAAAAAAAAATCATAAACCAAAAATAAAATTAAAAATAACAAATAAAAAATTTTATTAATAATTCCATATTAATTAAAAAATTGTTTAACATGAGTTTCATGAAAATTGTTTAAATATTTTGTATTAAAAATATGATAATAAAAAAAATATACATATTTTTTTTATAAAATTTTATTGATAAATCTATCTGCCTAGTGTGTAGGCAGATTTAATTTTTTTATTAAATTTTATAGTTTTTTTTTTTTTTTTATTTTTGCTTTTTAAGGTTAAACACATATTTCATGGGATTTTTTTTTATATTTTACATGTTACGATCATTTTTCTTATATTGAACATATTTTAATTAAATTTAAATTTAAATCATTCTTATCTTTGTTATTTAATCTTTAAATCATCCATAAAACACACTATTAAATATTTCTTCATTTTTTATTTAAATTTTGAAAATAATTCACAAGTTTGATCACAATATTTGATAACATTTTTAAAGCTTTAGTTAAAGATCGATGAACGTTTAATGATCATTATTGTTGTTTTAGAAATAAAAACTTAATCAAATTTCTCAAAAAATAATTTATAGTTTTTTACTAACTTTTTAGAAAAGTTTTTTTTATTAAAATTTATCAACTTTTTTATGAACTTTCGTTTTAAATGAATTGAAAGCTAATGAACTTATTGGCTTGAAAAAAATATATATAAATAAAATCCCAAAAGCATTTGAAATAAAAATCTTAAGAAATTTCTGCTTTAAGTGATAATTAATTTCTTTAATATTTACTAATAATATGCTTTTTATTTAAATTTTAAAGCTTTTTTAATCCCTATATATTTATTTAAAATTAAGAAAAAAATCAAATTTAATTTTTAAAATTATTTAAAAAATACCATATTCATTCTTACTGACCAAAAAGTTTTAGATTATTTTAAAGCTTATCATTTAAGACTAATTTTTATTATTATTTTTCTTTATTACTTATAAATTTAAATATTTATGAAAACTTACTATAATTTAATAAAAAATTATTCTTAAATGCAAAAAAGCTTTTCACTTTATTTAAAAGCTAATCCTAAAAGCTTTCTTTAAAACAAGAGTTTTCTTTTCAAAATGATAAAAAAATATTTTTATTTTTACCTGAAGACTTACTTTTATTAAATTAAATTGTATCATGTTATAAAAGCAAAGCTTTGTATTTTCCATTTTATTTGAAAGCTAATTTTAAAAGCTCTTTTTTAAAACAATCAAAAAAAAAACAAATATTTCAATACTATTTTTTATATTTAAAAGATCTTGAAAGTTAAGATATTGTGATAAGAAAATAAGAAAAAAGTTTAAATTTTGTTACTTAAAAGCTTAGTATGTAATACGAAGAAAAGCTTAATGTTATGTTATTTTTAAAAAGTATGTTATTAAAAAAAGGTTAAGAATTGTGATAAAAACTCAGAAAAAAGCTTACATTTTTTAAAATTAAAAGCTTAGTTTGAAATACGAAGAAAAGTTCAATGTTATTTTATCATTAAAAAGTCATCTAGGGTTATTTTGCAAAAACTTTAATATTCAAAAGAATTTTCATAATTAATTCTTTAGCTTAAAACAACGCATAGACACATACTGCATAAGCTCATGCAATATGAACTATTAGTATTAGTAAAATTAAGAGGGTTTTTCTATGTATGTGATACACGTATAGAAAAGCTCTCTAAATTTTACTAAAACATACTTATTGCAGGTTTTTATGCAGTATGTGTCTATGGGGTGATTAACATTTAAGCTTTCAATTTTTATATTACTTTGCAATCCATTCGCAATTGTGCAATATACATCTTATATTGTGGATCCTAATTGATAGCGAAGTCGATGTAACAAGGTCCAACTGTTTGTTGAAATCAGTTTTTAAAAATCCCCAGATATTGCATATAAATTACAGTGTACCGCAGACAAAAATTTTGTCAAAACTTCGTAAGAAAGTATTATTAGTCTTGAAATGGGTATCAAAAAAATTATAGAAAATTATAGAAAAAATATTTAAAAAAAATTTTCGCAAAATTTTTGGTCCATAAACCATTCGATAGTTTTTCTAAAAAAAATAGTTAATAATTTTTACTTTTTATAATTTACCTTAAAAAGTCTTCTTGCGAATGAAAATCCCACTGGAAAAATTTTAAAAATAATTTTTACATAACAAAAATAAAAATTAAATTTTTTTTTTAAAATCGCTGGTAGGGAACTGAAGACCAATTAAAAAAAAATTAATATCTTTCTCATATTCAGCTAAATTTTACACATCGTTTAATGGGTGTACATTGAAATCTCGAAAAATGCTATTCTCGGGACACTCTAATATTTATGTTTTATACAGCAAATTGTAGGGAATATTCTTTAGAAAAAATTAAAATAGGTGTATAAATAATCGAGATATAGTCATACAAAGATACCCCCAAAAATCATTTCGGTTTTTCTAAGCTGCTATACAAGTTAACGGCTTGGATCTCACACGAAAAGCTTAAAAATTTTAATGAATAAATGAACAAAATCGGTTCATTATTACACGAGCTATTGGTCAATACGTATTTTTAGAGTTTTGGCAGGTAAGGGCTTTTTTTCAAATTTTTACTAAATATTTTTTTAACAAGTCGGTTCAACAACAACAATCTTTTCTATCTTTTTGATCTATTTAATTTCATATTGTTGTTGTTTTTTGTGGGCTCTAAAAAACAACAACATTAAGCTATTTCATTTTTTTCTAACTTCTTGAAGCTAAAGGCCTTAAATTTTTTTTCACAAAAATATTAAAATTTTTTTACCTGGTTTTTTGGTATATGAGATATCGTCCAAAATGTACTTTTATATTTTTATAAAGCTCCTATATAAGTTAAAAAAACTTGGTTTTTATATTAAAGGGTTACAAATATTTGTCTAAAATTTTGTGATTTTAGGAAAGCGAAACAGTCCATAAAGAACTCAGTTATTGGCCGGTATCAAGCCAAATATCGATCAATTAATCAGTCCCTACATTTCCAAAATACACTGTATTTAATTTGATTTTTTATATAATTTTATTTAAATTAATTTGGGTCTCATTATAAAATTATAATAATTTTCATACACAGAAAAAGAAATATTTCAAACTATGTTTTGATAAAATTATTAAGTAAATTTGTATTGGAGTTTAATTATATTATTTATTAATATAATTAATTTTCTAATTGGTAGAAATTTATATTTTAAATAAATTGAAAGTTCTTACAAAAATACAATATATAAAGAAACGAGAGAAGGTCGGTCAAAACCGACCATATGATACCCTACACCATTGCCTATGTGTACCAAAATTCGGNNACGGTTAATCGGTTATTCGACACTAATTATTCGGTTTATTCATTATTCGAAAATAGACAATTTTCAATTACTCGAACAATTAATCGACCAAAATTAATCGGATAACCGAATGGCGGTTAATCGATTGGATACCCTAATAAATACACACACAAACATAAGACATATAATGATTATAAGGCCCAGAAAAAACAGAATTGAAAAAGAGGTGAATAAGTCATGAATTTACGACTCCAGAAGCTCTTTTTTATCCCATGATTGTTATTGGTAGGATGTTCTTCTTTTATACTTCTTGTTCCTAGCTTTCGAAGTACTTCTCTTAAAAATACGTTTATAAAAATTTTAAATAAAAAGTAAAAATGCTTTAAAATTATTAACCTTTTTTCTCGCAAAATTTTAATTTATTTTCACTTTTTTGGAAGTAACTTTTAGGAACTTCCAAAAGCATTTGATTTCACTTTTGAAGTAGTGAAACTGTTCTTTTTTTTGGAAGCTCTTGATAGTTTTTTTCCTGGAGATATTTGGGAAAAGTTTATATCAATATTTGAGTCCAATTTGGAATTTAAAACCTTTTCGATTTCAAAGAAATTTAAAACATAGAATCTATATAATACGCTTTATATGACATAACAATCAGTTCTACATTACTCAAGCTTTATATATTTTTGTAGTCCTTGAAATATTGACAATTTTGTGTCATAGAAAGAAAAAAGTATTGGCACAGGAATGTAAAAATACACTTCAATTTTGAAGTCATATACTTCAGCTATAATATATTCTTCTAACTAAAGATTTTGTATCCAAATTTCATTCATTTTAAAAATCAAGAAAAATATCACAAATTATTTTAAAAGTCTATTAAGATAATAGTCGGCCAAAAATTAATAGATTTCATAAGTAAAAGAAGTCACTACAATCTTAGAAACATTTTTTTTATACAATTTTCTTTCAAATGATTTGCATTACCGCTAATGGTTGACTATATCGTAAGTAATGGAAAATGGTTTTAATTACAATAAGCGGTTTTATACTCCACACCACCAAAGGTGGTTGGGGTATTATGTGTTTGTGCAAAAATATTGAAATGCAAAGAAAAAACGAGAGAAGAAGTCGGTCAAGACCTACACCATTGCCTATGTGTACCAAAATTCGGAAAGGAGCCAATTATGGACCTATACTTGTATTAAGTGAAAAATAAAAACATAATATTGAATATTACGTCGATACTAACAGTCACATGTATTTATGCACTTTTTGGTGATTCCCGATATTGGGTCTTATATGGGAGCTATAGTAAATTATGGACCGATCTTAATGGAATTTTGAACATAGATTTAGGTTTACATAAAACTTATTTATGTATGAGGGCTAGGTAAAATAATGGGCCGATCATGACGAAAATCAATAGGCTTTATCCTTGTGTCAAAAAAAAACAAAAAAAAATATGTACCAAGTTTCATCAAAATATCTATAAAATTGCAACCTGTACTTTGCGCACAAGCTTTACATGGACAGCCAACCAACCAGACGGACGGACGGACATCGCTAAATCGACTCAAAAAGTGATTCTTAGTCATACGGTATACTTTCTCTGACTTACAATATTTGCACAAACACATAATACCCCAACCACCTTTGGTGGTGTAGGGTATAAAAATAAATTTTTTCTATAAAAATGTGGAACTAAAATAAATTTTACTAGTTTTTCAACAATCTTCAGCTCATTAGGTTTTTTTTAAGAAAAAGAAGAAATAATAAAATCAATTATTATAGTTATTAATATTATCATTTTCATGATTAGAGCAAAATCAATTAAAAATTTATTTATATTACAAATTTCGTTATTGAAGTCAATTTTTACTTTTTTCTGTGTATAATATCCTATTTGTGTGAAGGGTATTTAAGATTCTTTACAACTGAATATAGCACTCGTTCTTGTTTATAATTAATTAATTAATTTATTAATTGATATAATTAAATATACAATTTAATTACTGAGATTTACAATTTTACTATTCTTTTTTTTTTATTGCAAAAATATTTAACAAAAAATATATATATTTTTTCATATTAATAATTTGTAATATTTTTCTCTAATATTAAATTTATTATTATTATTTTTATTTATAAAAACTGAATTTAAATATTAATTGCACATTAAAATCTACAATTAATCTTTAGGGAAATAATTAAAAAAAATTCCATACATTTTTTTATAAACATATTTAATTTTTTTTATGCTTTTGATTTTCATTTTCATTTCATGAAAATATTAAAGTTAATTAAATAGATTTTTTCTTATATTATTTTTTTTCACATTTTTTGTTAATAAACTCATATTTGTTTATAGAATTTTTTGTTCCATAATTTTAGTTTCATATTTATAGTTTATGTGATTTTTTTTTTCAAAAGTAAACAAGTTTCTTACACATACTAAAGTAACTATATATGTATACAAGTACACAGAAATAGATACAAAATAAACTCTTAGATATAAAAAACTCATAGATACTATTTACTTTGTATATATAAATACATAAATAAATAAATACTAAAACGTATATAAATGTGTGACTGATTAGTTTCATTTAATATGTTTTTTTTTTTTTTTTTTTTTTTTTTTTNNTTTTTTTTTTTTTTTTTTTTGTATCTGCAGGTGCGTGAGATAGAAGTAACTAAAGATAAACAGAGAAAAAAAAGATAAATACTATTTGTAGATAAAAAAAAATTGTTTAACATTATTTTATTTTTATTTTTTCTCTCTGGTTTTTTGTTTATTATTTGCACTTTTAATTTACCTTTAAATTTACTTTATAAATTATTTTCTGCTTCATTTTTTTTTTTATTTTCTTTAGCGTTTTTTTATCAATGAGTTTTTATGAGTCTGTGTTTGGTTTTTAATGCATGTGTTTATTAATTAAACATGTGAGTTAATTTAAACAAATTTAAATATTTATAAAATTTTAATGTTTATAACTAAAAAAAAAATAAACTTATTATTTAATAAAGATGATGATGATGATGATGTATGAGCTAAAGGTATTTTAATATAAATTTTATCTATAAAATAAATACCCTATAGGCAAAGTATCTGATATATGACAAATTTTAATAATAAAAAAGAAGAACACCCTCATAGTTACAAACAAAGGAAAATATAGGTAAATGATACATTAAAACGTTTTTAAGAGATCTTTTCTATAATTCTGTTACTTCAAAATTTAAGTCAAATAATGGACAATTAATATTTCAATCACTTTTTTTCTTGCAAAAAAATTTAATATTGAAATTGAAGTAAATTTTAAACAAACAAATTTATCCTATTGAAATTTTCACATAATATAGCTAAACTTGTACTTAAATTAAGGAATTTGAAAAACTCCCAATTTTTTTGTTTCAAAATGCCCAAAATCTCAATAAAGAAAATTAAAATTTGAATCACATTTTTTTTTTTTTTTTTTTTTTTTGGG
>MINK01008240.1:0-10388 GCA_001735545.1 Phormia regina
ATACATGATCCTAAGTTAATGAAAATTCATTAGGGAACATTGTGATACTTTTTCGTTCATATAATGGTTTATTATATTTTTAAAGAATTTCGATGTCAGTGATTCCATGTCAAAACGAATTCCATGAAGAATTTTTCATAAAAAATTTAATTTTAATTTATATTATTATTCAATAAAACCCGCGCAACGCCGGGTTAATGAGATCGTGTTAATATAAATATATGGCAATACATTGTTTTAATGAACCTGTACATAGGGTCAAAATTAGTGTACAAATTCATTGTAACAATTAACTTTTTCATTGAATTTATGTAACTTTTTGATTCAGTGTAGTAATTACATCCGTAACTTAAGTGATTACCAAGTTTTTAATGAGAGTGATGTGAGTCTAAAAAATAAATAACATCCTGTACAATAATTTATTCCGTTTGTCCCATTATGCAATCCTGAGTGTATCTGTAACAAGTTTAAGTAATGATTGGTTCAACTGAAGTAGATGGCATTATCAAAATGTGGATGGACTTTTTTTATCTTATAAAAATATTACATTGGAAATTTCACAAAATTGAATCCTTTTAAAATCACTGTTCTAACTATATATGAGTATAAATAAATGTTAAGGACTACCAAAATAAACAATTAAGTTTAAGGATGAATTCACACCTTCCTGGGCTACTCACACCACTCAAAGAGGGTTTTTTTATTATTGTTGTTTTTATATATTTTTATGATGATGATTTTATTAAAAAATCTGTTTGTTGTATTAATGGAAAGTCATTGTGCATCTCCTTTTTATAAAGTTTCATACATTTGCCTTTAGATGTTGAATAGAGGGAGTGATGTGGGTATGAGTGAGTGCGTTATTTATTGTTTCATGTCCTTTTTTTATATGTGTCTGTTTAGAGTCTGTCCAATATTGTTGTTATTATAATTTTATATTTTGTGTTTAATTTTTTTTTTTGTTATTTTGTTTTGTTGTCCGTTAATTTTTTAATGTTGTTTGATGAAGAAAGAAAATTTAATAGATGGAGAGCAGACAAATTAGACAATGTGTCAATGTTTTTATGTTAAGTTTAATTAATAGATTGATGTTCATTAAAGAAACAGGAAAAATATTAGAGGTTTAAGTTTTAAGTGGGGGAGAAAGTGATATGGAAAGAGATTTTTTCCGCCCCTGAAAATATTAAAAAAATATTAATAGGATAGAATATACAAGAAACAAATAAGAATATTGAATTATGTTTTAATATTTTTTAGATTATAAGTAATAATTAATAAATTATACTTAAAGTATTATATTGTCTTTATTTTAAAAAGACAATATTTAAAGGCATTTAAATATTTAATTAGATTATTAAAAATTACTTAGAGTTGAATTACATAATTAAACTTTAAGAGTTTATATTTTTAACTTTTTTTCTTATTACTACTTTCTATTATAAATATATTTTTTTTAATTTTTCTTTAACTGGAGTGCCTTACGTTTACCATTACTCTCTAAGAATAATGTCACGTAGACATGTCAGTGACAGACAGATGGAAAGACTCCAACACGACACAATGACTGACAGCTCCAGAAGACGACAAATACATGCTCGAAACCTTAAATACACATACTCATACAAAAGGATTTCATTTTCTGCATCTTATGTTGCTTTTTCGTCTTGAATATCTTCTGTTGTCTATGTTTTTATTACAACAACAATCAAAACTAATTCTGTTGCTATTGTATATGTTGTTACTGTTATTTTTGTTATTTAACTCAAAAACTATGAGTTGCAACTTAAAACACTTCTTCATTTCCTTATTCTTTCTTACACTTTTGTGATACTTCCAGTGATAGTTTCAGTTTCAGTCTCAATCTTAAATTCAAATAATACAATATACGTACTTTTTTTTTTGTTTTTCTTGCTACATGAACTGGTGTTGACTTGCAGTTTTGTATTACACTCAAAGAGAAATTTTGTCAAGTGACATTATTTTCTGTAATCAGTTCAAACAGTGACAGATAAATTACTGCAGTATTTTATATAGAAGACACTTCATTTCTCAAAAGTTTTCTTAGTAAATATATCCTTCCGATCATAGGAACGTCTTCTAAGTATATTTAAAGTGTCATTCTAAACATAGTTATTGTTTAGGTTTCAACGAAAACCAAATGGATAAGACAACACGAATGCTGATGAAGTGAGTAGCGGCAAAGAAAATACGTATTCCATTCTGCTGGTGTCTAATTATAGTCCACAAACACTGTTTTGGTACCGCCAAACCGAGACAACAAGGCAATATATGATTGCAAATTTGTTTAGTTATAACACTTCGTCACTGATCTGATTTCTCAGATTTCTTCATACATTCATGGATCACATAATAGAACAGACCTCTCATTAAAATGATTGAAAACCCGGAATATGAAGCCATTTATGAATTTATGTATAACTATCCCTTTGTTAGTTCAAGTCCCTCTAATTTTACTGATTATAGACTTGAAGTTGTCAATTTAGCTTTCCAGTATCCATGAACACAAATAATTTGCTTTTTCAGTCCTAGATAATCACTTTCAATCACTATTTTTATATCACTTTCCTGTTCCTTAACTTCCTAACACCAACTTTTTTCTCGAGTTTATAAAATTGTTCATTATCATCATCATTATTATACAATTCCCGTTAGAGTCCTTGGAAAAACAACAACATTTAGTTACTGACTATGTATTAGTAGTTCATGTTTCTTTACTTTCGAATCTAATTGCGTTGTTTTTGTTTTATAAAATTTATATTTTTTCTTGTTCGAAGAATATATATGTAGTAAGTGAGTGGGTATATTACTTGCATTTATTTACTTGTATATGTGTTAGACTTTACTGAAATCCTTGTAGATGTCTATGAATAAATTTATGAGTGGGTTAAGACTTTGACATGACTCATTCTATCACTAATACACCGGTATTGGGATCATCATGTGATTGTTAAAATACTGTTAAAAATCTTTAAGGTGGTCTTTCGATTTTGATGAATAAGATTTTATTATCGAAATACATTTTTTTTTTTTGAGCACTGCGGGTTTGGGGTTTGAAATAGAGCTTAATATCGATGTTAATCTATGCTCTACACCATCGTAATTGGGAAAGGTATTATGTGTTTGTTCACCTACAAATAATGTCTATCCCTGTGAACTTTGTAATATATAATAAAAATGAGGTGTAAGTTTGTTTGTTTGTGCGTCAATCACGGCTTAACCGATTTTCACGAAATTTTATGCACAGCTTAAAGGCTATGTAGGATCGCTATTGGACGTTACCAATTTTTATGAAATTTGACACACCGATAGTACCAGTGGCGATGGTCGTTATAAGCTTATAGTTTGGATGACATGCCCACATTTTACGCTCATTTTTTAATGTTAAATGATAGCAAATAAATATTTGTATCACTTAATAATGGACAGCGAAGCGCACCGTGTTGCGCCCGAATATATCATAAAAATGAAGTGTAAATTTTGTTTGTGCGTCTATCATGTCTAAGTCGTTATTACCTCCGGAACAGGTAGTACTAGTTCCGGATTTAGTTATAGTCTATATAAGATCTTGAATGGATGCCATGCCCACTTAAACGGCTTCACTAATTATCATATCTAAGCTATGTGAGAACTAGATGGGGTGTCACGCACATTTTTTACGCCCACTTTTTTAAAACTCTTAAAAGGTAATAAATATTTTATACCATCTAATAAAGGATAGGGAAGCGCTCTTATAAGAGGTAATCACTCAATAATTGATCATAGTTCTTTATTTTTTAATAAAGATTTATATAAATATAAGTAATAGTAATAAATTTTATAATGATCGGTCCATAATTTACCATATCCCCCATATGAGACCAACTTTCGTGGAATGGTGTAGGGTATCATATAAGCTTCCTTGAACGACTATATCGTTCTCTCTCGTTTTAATATATGTTTCGTGGGCCACATTTGATGAAAATATAGTATTCAGGCTATTTTAACAATTTTGTCAAAACTTTTAACTACTATTGCAAAATTTAAATCATTTGGTGAAATAAAATTATTAAAATTATATTATTTAATAAATAATTGATACTATTATTTTTATGATATTAGCTTATTCACACTATACGTAACAAATGAAAAGACCATAAGGAAAATAAATTGAAATTATTAAGGATATTCCCACGCATATGTTCCACTCGATAATATAATGAAGCGCTTGCACAATTTGTCTTAATTTTGTTATATAATATAACACCACCCGACCCACTTTTGACATTGCGTTGGAAGCGTGACCCACCACAACTTTGACTAGTTTAAAAGAGTTCGGTGCCAACAAGTGGAAAAGCATTGATATATTTCAACTAAAATCCTTTTAAATCTACTTATTCAGATTAAACATTTAATTAATGCATTACATTCCAACTCTTTTTGAAATAATTCTGGATTTTTTTTTTTTTTTTTACATTCGTATTGAAAGTATCTTTGAATTAGAAAGTCATTAAAGCAAAATTTATTTTTATGTTCCGCAAACTTCTCTGCGAAATAAGAGAAGTCGCACCCATAAAGCAAATGCAAACTATCTTTCTACACATGATGTTAACGTATGCGGAATAAAATTGCAAAAAATTTAAGAAAAGTTCTCATTTTTCTAAAAATAAACGAAAAATTACGTTTTTCAGAAGTAGTTTTCGTTTGGTCAAAATTTTGAAAGAACTAGAAGTCTGATTTCCATATAATTATATAGTGAGGAGACACGTGCTAAAAGCTCTTTATGGTAAGTTCCTCAGTACCAGTTGAGTACCAATTGACAATTAACTCGTCACCAAGGTTCCATTTGAGAACCAGTTGACACAAACACACTCACTCACTGGATCTTCACTAAATTAAGTGAACTAACAATAGTAATTCAAATCTTAGCTCTAAATCTTAATTTATATTATGTCCAACCACAGTCGGACGAAAAACTATATGTAATCAAAGAGTTTAGCTTAGGCGGAGGTCTGTTGTGTTCCTTCTCAAACGGTTGTAACCTTCGTTTCTTATTATGCTTCGAGCAAGTGGGTTAGGGTGTACTTCAAGCTTCCTCAAATAGGATTATGCGTGTTTTCTTATTTCATCTTTAACAATAAGAACATCGAGGTCCTTGTGAATATTATCATTTTTTATATACCAGGGTGCTGCGGTTATCATTCGAAGTATTTTATTTTGGAATCTTTGATTTTTTTCAACATTTGAAGCTGAGGCCGTGTCCCATAGTTGGATACCATAGCACCATATTGGCTTTATAATTGATTTAGAGACTTAATTTAGAATTTCTACCAATTAGCGAGTTAATCTGAAGTGATTTTAATATCATTTGGGTTAATTTTTTATCTATATGTGATTTCCACGTAAGACGTCGATCTAAATGCATACCAAGGTATGTTACTTCCGTTTGTTGGGGTATAATCTTATTGTTTATCGGGATTGGGGATTTAGCAACTGAGAGTCATTTTATAACATAAATGTTAAGAGCACAATTAGCTACTCGCAAGAAATAGCAATCAGTGGCTGAGTGGTTATCGTTGTAGACTACAAAACAAGATATGTTAGCTGAGCACTTGAATCAGTGACTAGCCCTGAAAACCTGTCCCTTGACTAGTTTTTAACTGGTTCTGTTTACTCTAGGGATTTTTTAGGATCTATTCGCAACAACCGACGAATGTCCTTACTGACCCTACTTGATAACCGTTGATCTAACATAATAGAGTCAATTGTTTTTGTCAAAAGGTATATTCGTGTTTTAAAACCTTTGCCCATACAACATGGTTCTAAAATCAAAATGTTCAGAAATGTATAACGTTTCGACGAGGTATAACCCTGCAGGGTTAATCATCATTTGCATAGAAATGTTAGTGTCTTTGAATATCCCTATTATTGTGGTAATAGAAAAACGCATATAACACTGTTGAGTATTTCCACACGCATATCGCAAAATAACATAACAGTTGATGTAATTACACAGTAATGCTCAATTTACATAATTGTCTCGAATATAACAATAAAATAACATATTAAATAAACAACTTCAATTGTATAAATAGCAACAACTGTAGTAAATGTTATGTGTGGAACCCACTCATACAACATTTCATAGAACCTTATTTTACTAATCATCAGTTAAATATTTTAATGGAACACCAGTTGAAAATATTCGATTGAAATTATTCGAATACAAAATCTTCTTTTCAAATTTTTAGTATGTGGGAAATATTTGCTCAACAGATTCCTTGTCTGTCTTGTATGATAAATCACATAAAAGTTCAGATATTTTTATTGACTAAGATAAAAATTGCAAATATTTTTATAATTTATTCGAATGTTTTATATTGAGTTTGTCTTATTTAAGACCTCCCAATATCTATTAAAATCTTAAAAACTAAATAAATAGCACTATTTGATCTCTATGGAGTTCATTGGTCACTCCATGGTCCTACAATTAAGGGGGTGGGAGTCTTGTAATAGACTGAACTTCAGCAAGAGATCTTGCCAGTGGATTGGGATGAGTATCTAGCTTGAGTATGTATTTTTCTCAGAGCTTCCTAAACACGTTTCTTACAAATGGATTCGAATATTTGATTCATTATAATTATAACAACACTATAACTATAATTTGACTGAATGTTTGTCATTTCATATAGAAGTATGAGGTCATTAACAATTTCATTTATTATGCTGCATAATGTTCGAAATAGAATATTTACGCACATTTTATAATGAAATTTTCTAACTATGAATGTATGAATTTTATGAAAGTGCGTAGATACTCACTCTGCCTATGACTCCC
Source organism: Phormia regina (assembly GCA_001735545.1). Lineage (NCBI taxonomy): Eukaryota > Metazoa > Arthropoda > Insecta > Diptera > Calliphoridae > Phormia > Phormia regina. The sequence goes on from MINK01008240.1 coordinate 6,836, forward strand.
AACTTAAATTCAACACAACTCAAATATGCACCCTTATAATTTATCATTCATTCACATTTATTTTCATGTATGTATGTATATAAAACATTAAATATATCTGCCAGTCTAAAATTATCAAATACTTGTCAGTTGTATATTTGAATTATTTGAAACAGAGTTGCATTTACTCTCTGCCATTCTTTAGTTTTGCTAAAATAATAATTTTTATGCGTTGGAAGATGGTTAAAATAAATATTTTAATGGTTTTCAATGGTATGATAATGATGATGACGACCAATGTCTACAACTACGATGTTGCTGTTGTAGTTGTTGTTGATGATGATGATGATGATGGCATATTACTGTCATTCATCGTCATTTTTGTTGCAATTGTCATAAATTTTAATGTCACACCAAGTACAGTTTGACAAATAATTTTAAAATTGATATGACATGTTATTTATGACAGGGATTTAAAATATAAAATAAAATTTTATACATGAAATAAAACAACAAATGACAACAACATGCAAAACTTTATTCCTTTTTGATATTATTTCTTTTTTTTTTTTTTATTTGCAATTTTATTAATCATTATTTTTATTATTATTCTTTTTTTTTTTAATTTTGTCCGCACAAGTTTGTAAAGGTATTGGAGTGTGAGTGTGCATTAATTCATTTCAAATATATGACAGCTGTCATTTATAAAGTCCTCAAATTGTGCATATTTATTTTTTGTTTAATTAACAATATAACCATTAATTGAAATTAATAAAATAAAGGAATAGTAAAAAAAAAATATAAAGCAAAAAACGTTTGAAATTCTTAATAATTAAAAAAAATAAATGAAACAAGTGAGTATGTTTTCGGTAATAACGACTTTTGTATAGCCCTAATGACCAAAATCTGATTGAATATTGGATATGCATTAACTTCTAACGTTTCTTTTTTATTTAAAATTAATATTATTTTTAAGATAAACATTTTATCAACACAAGAATAAAACTATAGTTTGTCAAAATGGGTGCAACACATCGATACTAACATTCACAGGTACATATTTATGTAATTTTGGATGATTCCTGAAATGGGGTTTTATATGAGAGCTATGATTAATTATTAACCGATCTTCATTAAATGATCATTTGTACTTATAAGAAATTATTTGTGTCATTTTATGGGATTTATAATCGTTAAAGTGATTTTCAGAAAAAGGTCTCACCTGACTATTTTACTCATCATTTAAACGTTATGGTAGATGTCATAAGTACGGAACATAATATAATGTATGCAGGACATTTTAACTTTGGTGTCGGTTTTACTATTTTTTCAGGCTTTACGAATAATCTTTTGCATATTGGATTGTCATTGTAGATCAGTTTTAATTACACTTGTTTGGCTTCAGATCGTATGACATCTACAATTACAATTAAACCGAAGGTACTGAAAACAGGAATCCCCAAATTAGGACCAAACAAAGCTGCTATCAAGATAATTATCTGGCAGAATTATTAAAAGACTCGCAGATCCCTATGCGATTCGCTATACCTTATTAGGCGATAGAATATATTTACTACTTCCTCTTGACCTATTTGCCCTTTCGCTATAATAGTGCTTTAGATATAAAAAAATTAATATTTTCTTTGCATAAGTAATAATTCATTTTTAAGATTAAGTAATTGTAGTATCAAGAGGTTAGTTTGGTTTACGGGGGTAGTAGCTGGCATACAAAGGGTATATTAACGATTATTTTCTCCAGATTTGTGTTTACATGTTTCAATTTGTTAAAAAATTTATTTCTCAGAGTGACTGAGCACTTATGGGCTCCAAAATATTATTTGTCTAAGAAAAAATCAATAACCCATTAATTAAATAAGAGAGAATGACATCAGAAAATGTTCACGTAAATACGAGAATATAGACACTAGCACAAAGAGAGGATATGCTCTAGATATCATATGATGATCTCACTAGTCATCATATGGTAAATACGAGAATATAGACACTAGCACAAAGAGAGGATATGCTCCAGATATCATATGATGATCTCACTATAGTGTTTATATAGGATATTTTGAAGGAAAACATATTGAATGTATTTTCGCTGAGCGTATTTTGAGGTAAAAAGTTAAAATCAGAATCAATTTCAGAACAGATTTAATTGTTTCTGTCCATTTATTTGAATAGTTGGCTAGTTGTTTGTCAATGTAAACCTTGAGCAAAAAGTACAGGTTGCAATTTTGAAGGTAGTTTAATGAAATTTTCGTAAAATCGGTCCAGAATTATACATATAATTATAAGGCTCATTCTAAAAAATTACTTTACCACGCAAAAATCGCACATACATAATAGTATCATGTTATTATTTGACAGAAACAATTTTAATAAAAAAAGGAAATTATATCATCTAATTTATAAGGATAGGTCTATAAGTTGTCATATGTTCGATAAATATCATGTGATAAGATATGACAGTTCGTACATTTCAAATATGATTGATATTTAATACTCTACTTATGTATGGTCATCCTAAGAAACATTAAAAATAATTTGAAACTTCTAATAACCTTCTGGATATAAACACAATATATAAAGATCCCAACTATCAATACTAAAATTTAATTTTTTTTATAGTTAATTTATTATCTCAAGGAATTCAGTTCTAATACTAAATTACAGGTTAAAATTATAGTAAAATATCATAATAAATATGGCCCTGTTATTTAGATCAGATTAAGAAAAAAGTCGTATATTTAGTACTTCAGTTTAGGTTTCATTAAAACATAATTCATTATCTGAACATTTTCACAACAATTTAAATTACTGAGCATAATAGCTTGTAGTTTAAACAGCAATCAGTGGCGTTAAAAAAATGTAGGTTTGTAAACGAAAATTATGTAACTAAAATATATTATCATTTAAATTTTTTTTAATGACATATATACCCTTTGCTCCTATCATGAAGAGTATAATAACAACAAAAATGTTTAACTTAAAGTTCTTCAAGAAATACTTTGATCAAATAATATTCTAACCAACTCTGTTTTTTTTTAAATTTTAATCTTCAGATCTTATACTTGTATGAAATCTGGCAAAAAAAACTAAAGAAAGATTAATGAGGTTAAAAATTTATTTCGATCCGAAATATGTAATCGTATTTTTATAGAGATTTATGAGGACTATCTATAAACAGATGTTATCACAAACACTGCTAAATAGCCATAATTAACTTTATACCTATTAACTAGGGTATCCAATCGATTAACCGCCATTCGGTTAGCCGATTAATTTTGGTCGATTAACTGTTCGAATAATTGAAAACTGTCTAATAACGAATAAACCGAATAATTAGTGTCGAACAACCGATTAACCGTAATCTAGTTATACAGGTATGTGATGGAAAACGATTTTGAAAACGTATCGATTTTTAATCAAAAAAATGTGTGATGAAAGGATATTTAAGTTTTTGTTAATAATCATTATTTTATATTTTATATTAATAATCATTTTCTTTTATATTTTATTAAAAAATTTGTTTATATTTGCCTAAAAATAATTGTTACTTCTCACATGA
>MINK01008277.1:0-16482 GCA_001735545.1 Phormia regina
GATAATACCTAAGTTTCCATTGTTTTGTCAGTACCATATTTATGAATAATTTTAATTTAATAATTTATGTTCTTAATTTTTGTCTATTTAAGTAAATAAAAGTATATACAATTATATACTTAAAAAAATTTAATTTTTTTTTTTTTTTAATTTATTTTGAATTTTGTTCCATTTATAAAAAATTTGGAAAAGTTTCCATTGTATTGTCAAACACTGTATATATAATTAGGGAGAGAATTTTTGTGCTTTTTTTGCACTCAGACCTCCAATTATAATTAAAATTGTAGTCAAATCCCAAATAACAATGTCATAAAATTGAACAGAAGATACACAAATTTTAATTATAATCCCAAAAACACTTGAAACACATTCTAAAAATACATTTGCAAAAACCTAATAAAGCATAACTAAATTCTACTATTTTTTTTAATTTTATCTTGAATCTTACCTTTTATTGTAATCATTATTTAAATATTAAACAAAAGTAATATTTTTGAAAAAAAAATTCAACCAATTTTTGTTCATAAAAGTAAATAAAGTAACTATTTCTTTATTATATTTTATTGGGCTATTGAATACAAATTGAAAAATAAAACTAATATTGTTAAACTTGATTCAGTTTTTTTCTTTTATATTACATTTAAATTGATTACCAAAAATAGAGATTTTATAAACAATATTTTTGCATGGATTTACATGTACATTATATATTTTTGCTGAATAAATATAAATAGTAAATATTCTATTTACGTATAAAATCAATTCAAAGTTCATTTGTTTTACGAAATTTATTTAATATATTAAAATGAAAAACAAACTTTAAACATTTATGAAAATAATATTGAGAGAATATTACAGAAATACTGGCTAATCCCATATGAGTAAATTTTCAATTATGTACACTTAGAGAAAAAATATGGTTGTGGTAAACGTTATCGAAATAATATGATAGCTTTTAAAAATGTAGTGATAAGGAGTGCGATGGAGAAAATATATAAGATATATAAAATTCAATAAGTTCGAAACGGTTAATCATAGAGTTTTCATTGTTTTTTGTGTTCAATTGATAATATTCTACAGATCTTAGAAAACTATAATTTTTATTCTTTCAATCATTACTTATGAACCTGTCGATCAGTTTTGGCAACCCTTCCATTTAATACTTTACACTTGTTTCCTTTTTCGGAACAGTCTGTCCATCTTCTTTTAAAATCTTCAATATTTTGGCCCAAATATCTTCACTAGTCTTAGCTCCAGATAACTTCGAGAACCGACCTCTCTTCGTACAAAAATTATGTAAGTTTTTTGGTACCACTTCACAGCGTTCTTAGGTAGTAATATAGTGCCAAATCTGACCTAAAATATGTAGACCCATTGTGGTTTCTTATGAAAAGAAAAAGATTTTTTTTACAATAATTTTTTGTTATAGTTTTCGGTATTTATAGAGCCCACTGTAAATAATTACATGCTTTTTTGAATTGCTCATAACTAAAACCTAATTATTTCCTTAAATGAATTTTTAACATCCAATTGTTTGTAAGAACATAATAAACGAATGTGTTCCGTTATTATTCAAGTTATTCAAATATTTTCCATAACTATTTTCTTAAATTCCTTTACAGAATATGAAAATTTTTATTTCATTATAATGGATAATAGAATTCCAAAGACCTACACTACGAACAATGAAGGATCTTTTCATAATAAATGTCATATACCTAGGAATAATTAAAATATTTGTTCTAGTCGAACTTCCAAACTCAAATCTTTCTCTTAAATAAGGTGAGATTTATATAAAAGTGTAATAAGTCTAGAATTTACAAAGCTTCTAAAATCGCATCCAATAAAAGACATTACATAAGAAGTCATGTGTGTTCTATATTTTAAGCCATATACATATCTAACAATTCTATTAAAGCAATGTTCTAATTTCATCATATTTGCTTGGGATGTACCACTATAAATTTCTAAACCATAAAAAATAATAGGTAAGCACACTAAGTACGCCAAACGCTTTCTTAGATTAACTTGCAGATAACACCCTAACGTATATAGTCTTTTCAATATGAAAGAAATCCTGGCTACAATATGACCAATGTGCATACCGAAATCTAAAGCATTGTCTATATAAAATCCTAGAGATTTGTAATAATGCACATGTTCATGCGAAAAAAGCATTGCCCTTGTTTTCATAGGATTAAGATTTAAATGGTTTCGTATAGACCATTGCATTATTCTTTGTAAGATAGAATTCAACTTCCACATTTAAACTTGAAAGACCAATTCCTTTATCGTTGATTACAATTTGCATATCATCTGCATAATAGTAGTATATACTACGATCCACTAATTAAATATATAATTTATATAGAGCATAAAGATAATCGGACCCAACGTCGATCCTTGGCGTACACCTCTATAAGTACTCAGTGTTGTCGAAAAAACTCCATTGGATTCAGTAAATTGACTACGACCGTCTGGAAAGGACTCAAGTAGTTTACATTCAGTGAATCAAAAGCTTTATAGAAGTCTAACTAAACAACCGATGAATTAAATTTTCTGTCCATGTTTTCTCTTAACTTTTCTACCACATCTATCGTAAGCCCTGTTGTGTTGTATCCCTTTTTAAAACCTGACTGGTAACCATTTACTAAATTAGTATTAGACTTTAAATATTCTTCCATTTGCTTTCTCAACAAATATTCCATAATTTTCGAACAACAGCATAAAATATTTATTGGCCTGTAATTTAACGTCGATTGAGGTAATTTTATTTTTGGAATAGGTATAATACGGCCTACTTCCCAGATATCTGGATAATTCGATGTTGTTATAATAGAATTCAGAATGAATGTAAGATGCTTAGCAATTGAAGGATATATAATTTTCAAAAACTTAAGAGGAATTCCATGATGACCTACAAAATTTGATTTTATAAAATTAATTTCTTCAAGCACCTCTATTATATCAACATTCCTATACTGTTAGTATAGGATGCATTGACTGTACCATCAAAGGGTGGTAAAATAGATACCCGATTAAAGTTTTTTACATTAATTGAAGTTTCACATTGCTGATCTCCCAATGCGCCCTCTAATCTTAACCTATTCCAAAACTGAGATTGTTTGCAATTAGAGAAGAAATTCATACTTAACCTTCTTCTAATTCCCAAAAATAAGTATCCATAAAATATTGTACCAATATATTAGTGTTCAATATCCAAGGATAACAGGAAGCTATAACATTATTAAATCTGTAATACATTCTTAGGTTCAGATCTTTAAAAAAAGAAGCCGAAACTGTCCCAGTCTCCCCTATGATTTGCTAAGCATTTTTTCTCTTTCCTAAACTTTCTAAAGCTCCCAGATGTGGTAGACAATTAAGATTTAGCTTCTTTATGAATCTTTTCGTCCTATAAATCTAAATTGAAATATTAGGTTTATACGCTCGTATAAACATAATATTTCAATAGTGATATTGCCATAGATTCAATGAAATTCATTACAAGCGTTGACCATTGAATGTGTTTCCGAACTATGATATTTCAGATTGTTGACATAACATTTCTCCATATGGATATAAAATTTAAAGTTGGAGTACAATTATATCATATAAATTGTGATTTAAGTAACTTAATATCGGTAGCGAGTTTCTTTGAAATCGGTGATGTGAAATGTGAAAATGTCTGAATTTTGTCCATTTTAATATGGAATCACTCCATATCCATATTTTTCTCAGCCTGTAGTATACAATACTATAATTTAAAAATAATTTTATTTTATTTTAATAAATTCTTTAAAATATTAAACTGTTTATTTTAGAAACCTGAAAAGTATTTGTTATAAAAGCTAGGGATTTATTTTTAAATCTCTTCAGCTCTCTTTAAAAATATTTTTCTATAAATTATTTTTTGTTATTCAAAAATTTGTGTGAAAATATTTTCAATTGAGGTGAAGGATTTAACACTTGAACTTTAATTTATATTTCACTGTGGATATAGAAATAATGAAATGGGTTTGAGTTATTCACACGTGACTTGCTAATTCTATTTGATTATTGCAAAACATAAAAACAATTTGACCAAACGAACGGAAGAGGAAGTTGTATATTTAAAAGGGTTAGATTGTAAAAAATTTTTGTTGCTAAAATAAACTTAAATTGACAATAAACCAATTGTTTATTACAAATTTGTTTTATTTTATTGATACATTTCTTGTATCAATCAATAATAAAGTCGTTAAGATTATTGTTGTATCTGCAATTTGTAAACAGACAAAACCGAAACTCATCTCTTTAAAGATTTTTTGTTGCTGCAAATTGTATTGACAATTTTATTTAAAAATCTTTTCGTTATCACATACTTTGGTGATTTAAAATAATAGTTGAATATTCTAAAAATAGCATCGCATTGTTAATAACAAAATGAGTTGGTGGTTATACTCAGAATGCGCTCAAGGAGTCAACTTGTTACAAACATCTAATGTGATATTGATTCTCTAGCACAAAGTCATTTAGTTATTGACAAATCTGAATCTTTTTTTGTTTAAATACAAAAATTTTAATTGACTCTTATTGTTTTACAATTTTTTAAACCAACTTCTGCTATAAACAAAATCTATGTTAAAGAAAAATAAAAGAATATATCAAACTGTGACAGTGAATTTTATAATTATTAAAAATTTTCATAACATACCATCAGTGGGAAGTAAACTAAACTGCACATGAGACAATATAAAAAATGTATGTTTGATTAAAAAGTAGATTTGTTTCTCAAAAAAATGTTTATTTTAAAATATGTTACAAGAAAACTTTCATGCTGTTTATTTAATGTGTATTTTAAAACATTCCACCCACTCACAATACAAAAAAGGAAACAAATACCAAAGTTGGGAGTCTTCAATTTATAAATTGATACTTTAAACAAAATCTTAATTTCACGTAATCAATGCATTTCCAAAATAAATATTATAAATGATTCAGAAACATTTGCAAATGTGTAATTTTATTATTTTGCATTAAAAATTCAATAAATTGAGAACAAGATAAGATGCAGAGTAGCAAGAACGATCATATTTTTTTAACATTCGTTATAATTATAATTCGTTAATTATTTTTATAAACGAATTTCAACATAACTTTTGAAACGAATTTTATTTAAACATAACTCTTGAAATGAATTTTATCTTTTTTTTAAATACGGGAATAAAATTATTATTCCGGAATTAACCCGAAATGAATTAATTATTTCTAAAGTAATATAAATTTTTTTGGTACACACAAAAAAATGTTTAATGAAGAACGGCCCATAATTGACCATAGCTGCCATATAAGACCCAATTTGGTGAATCACCAAAAAGTGCATAAATACACATGAATCTTAGTATCGATATAATATTCTGCAATAGTATGTTCTTATTTTTCACCTAATAAAAGTATAGGTCCAGAATTGCCTCCTTCCCGAATTTTGGTACACATAGGCAATGGTGTAGGGTATCACGTGGTCGGTCTTGACCGACTATACCTCCTTCACTCGTTTTTAGTGAATAAATATTGCAACCTCGAAAAAAAACCCAAAACTTTATTTTATTTTTTTTAATTGCAACATCAGATTAATATAACTTTTTTAATATAACTTTTAATATTTATACGATTTTTACGGCAATATTATTTGAAATTTCGTAAGGAATCTTGCGAATATTTTGAAATATTTTAGGCGAAATATAAACGCAGCCAATACAAAAATAACGAGGCTAAAACTAATTTATTTCGATTAACAAAGACTTTCCATATATAAAAATTCCTTTCTGTCATATCATAAATGAATTTTTGGGTTGGCCAACTTTGGTGGGTTATTCCCCTGATAATTTCAACTCGAAAATACCTCACCCATGACTTTATGGAATTTTATCGAGATATTAAGATACATTCCAAAAAAGAAAAAGCATTTGTGCAGCGGAAATCATCTCCACACATTTCGCGTGTTGACAACTATATTAAACTATAAGTGATGTTAATATTGATGTCAAATGAAGGCATTTTATTTGCATAGTACTAAAATGTAGATGGCGTCAACATATTTTAAGGACCGAAAAAATGCTCTTAACCTAAATAGTCAATACCACATATTTCGCATTATAGTTCAAATTTTGGAATAATAAAATCGCTTTTCGATGTAATATTTATTATCAAACAAATTTTTGCCAAATTTCTCTTTCCAGAAAACATAATTATATCTGTTAACATTTTTATTTATTTTGTATTTAATATAAACAAATTTACAAAATTTTTTGTTGATCGTTTAAATATAAGTAAATATAATAAAATAATATAATTTAAAAGTCCTATTTAAAATTAAAAATTTCGTTAAGTATCAAGTAATGAGTAGTATCAATTATTAATAATTTTTCATTTTCGTAGAAGAACAAAATATTTCATAATCTGAAACACATGTAATGACCTTAAAAGCACCCATTATTAAAACGATTGTATTTATAAATGTTTCAATTATTTATTTACAATTAAAAACTCTATCTTTTTCAAATTTGTCATTTTTAATTCTAGGTAAATTTAATTATCTATAAATGACATTTTTATTGTGCGATACATTTTAAATGATTCCTAGTATTTCTTCGTAATTATTTATTTTTACAAGAAACATTTAAAGCTGGAAAGTTAAAAAAATATATATAAAAATAATAAAAATAAAAGTTCCTAATGAGCTTTATAAATTTACAGATTTTGCATTTGTTTTGATTTATTTTGACCCTTTTCAATTAAAACATTTCCTTTTTAAACGGAATTGTTTTTCTGCTTGACTGCATTTTATTGGTTTATATATATGTTTTTTAGTAACTTCGGAATGAGGATTTGTGAATGTGTTGATGTGTGTTCAAATAAGCCACTTCCAGAAAAAAAACACAATACAAATCTTATTTAGGGAGTTGGAATCTTTACTTTAAATATAATGCTGAGCAGTGGGGCCAAATTAATTTTTTATTAATAAATTTATACAGACAAAAGTCGAGTAGAATTGAAATGTATAAAAGAGTTGTAGAAGAGTACCTAAGCTTTCAGAAAAACTATCTATCCCTGTGCTAACACTAGATAAGCTATTATGTTTCAAAATTTCATTTCCGATTTCAAAGATTTATATACCCACCATCAATAAAATTTCAGTATATAATTTCTGGGTCCTGGTTCGATTCTGTCCCTCAGTTGAAACAGAGCTAAAGCTGGAACGGAAAAAATGTAGCGGGAAGAATATTTTTGTTTTATATGGTTTATTTGGGATTGAATTTTAGCAAAATCTGTTAATAAACAAAAGTTAAGTTAAAGTACCCTATGCTTCTATTTCAGATTTCTGCTGATATTTCTCAAACAAAAGCATGTTACACAGTTTACGAATCAAAATAAACCTGTAAACTAAAAAATGGAACGAACCACTTTACCGACCACCTCCAACATACGGTAAAATGTCAACAAAATTTTGTACCAATAGTTCAAAAGTCAATGTAAAATCGGAAACAAAACCGTTCCAAAACCTCTTTACTGCCACCTCCCATATAACGTAATATATGAAAGATTTGTTGCTAAATAAATTTTTTGGTTTATATATTTATTTTGTTTAGGTTTCAACGAACCCAAATGGATAAGATACTACGAATGCTGATGAAGTGTGTAGCGGCACAGAAAATACGTATTACATTCTGCTGGTGTCTAATTATAATCCAAAAACTCGGCTTTGGTAACGTCAAACAGAGACAATAAGGCAATTTACAACTGCAAACTTGTTTATGGTCCTTCGAATCGGATATCGCATTGCGACACTATGTAACCACATCTTTAACATCGTGCCTCAATATTGCACCCAGTGCAAGGCGGCGCCATGTTTAGGTTTCAACGAAACCCAAATGGATAAAACACCACGAATGCTGATGAAGTATATAGCGGTACAGAGAATACGTATTCCATTCTGCTGGTGTCTAATTATAATCCACAAATTGTGCTTTGGTACAGCCAAACAGAGACAACAAGGCAATTGCAAACTTGTTTATATATATTAATTTTTTATTGATTGATTGATTGATTGATTGATTGATTGATTGATTGGTTGGTTGATTGATTGATTGATTAATAGAATGATTGATTGATTGATTAATTGATTGATTGGCTGATTGATTGATAGATTGATTTATTTGAATAATTAATATACACCGAGTGAAATAATCTATTTTGTTTTTCTTGAACTGTTGTTCATTGTAAAACAGACTAGAGTCTCTGATGGGAATGGTCTAATAGTCTAACATATTGACAAATAGACTATATCGGGGTACCTTACAAACCTTTGCTATTTCAGATGTAATTATTTATATTGTTTTTGTTTAAACTTATTTTGCAATTAAAACAACATTTTGTAACAAAGTGCCAATTATAATAACATTAACCTTTAATTATTTTTTGCAATGATTTCAAGCACATGTATTGCTAGGCAACATAATGTCTTTTGTTCTTAAAAAGAAAGAAATGCTATTGATTTTTTTTTGTTAAATTTAATGTATTGGTGCATTTAAAAAAACGTGAATATCATAAAAATACAATGGAATATTAATTTATCTTTTTTAAATGGAATTACTTGAAAGAAAATCCTTTACAACTACCTGATACCGAAAATACTTATACACATACATATATATAAGTACGTCAATGGAAAAAGAAGAACTAATCAAGGATTCTAATATTTTGCAGTCGCATTTCAGTCTCCTTTTCATTTTACACTCAATTTAACTTCTTCCATTCACATTAGATTGAAAAGGTAGAGAAGGCAAGGATTTGCGACTAAATAAAATGTCAGTGTTATTTGCAAAAGGTCTACAATTTAATTTTATGAGATAAAACTTATGGACTACATCCTTTAATGGCAGTAAGAATAAGTCAAAAATATCTTGCGAAATAATTCATTTCTTAGAAAACCAGAATGGCTTATTTTTAATTTTTTTATGATTTAAACTTAAATTTTTTCAGTTGTATCTTTTAAATACTATTTAAATTCAATTATTTTATATGTTCTAGGGATTTACTTATATTATTTTATTATTTATTTTAAATATATTCTTGTGTTCTTTCTTTAGCTTTGTAAATAATTTAGGTATTTATATTTGAAATTTGTGTAAAAGTACACACAGAAAACAGCTTCGTTGTGGCAACCGAATTTATTGCCAATCGAATTCAGTCGGTTGTGTGAACTATCACAGTATTCGGTTGTGCTAAACGAACGTATGTGGTAGTGATAATTGATTTTTATACGACTATTGTGAATTAATTTATTTGACAGATTTAATTTGTTTTTAATCTTTATTGAAAATCTTTAAAATATAGAAAAAATAGTATATAGGTATAAAATACGCTTAACTACTTCCTTTAAGGCGTCAGCATCACTTCTTATTATAAATTTAAATAAAAGGTACATTAATACTAAACAAACGTTTAATAAAACAGAAATAGAAACATCAATATGAATTCCAACTTATTTCTTATCTATGTCCATTGGCGCATTGCAACACGTTTATTATAACACTTGGTACTTCAAAGAAAAAATCGGTAATGAAACCTCTTGACTAAAATTGTAACCGTATTTCTATTAAGACAATGTCTTTATAATTCTTTACGTAGAAAAATTGTTACTTATTTAGTTTTTAATAAAGACAATACAGTTTCGCTGGAAATTATGAAATTATTAGTATAGCAACCATTTTCCGACCAATCCTTTTTCTGTGTGTACTAATATTCCTAATTACACAAACATTAGGAATATTTTTTTTTTTTTTTGTACAATTTGAACTTTAAATAACCCAAACTTTTAAGTTCAAATGTATGACTGCAATTTGGAAACAGTGTTTTTCTGTTATACAAAATATCCTTCAATTGTAAAAATGATTAATTATGCACATTTCCTGCATATTAACTTTAAAAACTATTTGTGTGCTTAAACTCAATTAGAAGTTTAATGAGATATGAATGATTTTAATGAGATTTTTCGTTGCAATGAATTTTGATTTAACTTAGATACATGCACTTGAATATACTGCAACCGGATACCATTGCACAATTGAAGGTTAGACATTATGCCAATTTTCAGGTTATATTTATATATACAAGAGAGTAACGTTACTGACTGAATGACTGACTGACTGATTCATCCCCACACAGTCTAAACGGCTGAAGCTAAGGAGACCAAAATTTGAACGTATGTAGGTCTCTATCTATATAGATACACTAAGGCGGGATTTTTGGAAATTTGAATGTTTAGTGGGTAAAAATAAGGAGTGAGATAGAAAAAAAATCTTAACACACATTTTGTTTCACAACTTTTTTCGGAATCAATAATCCAACAAAATTTTTTGATCTAGTTATCACGATAAAATACTTCAGTTATTATTTTTAATAACAATCATGTTAGTTTGTCCTTATTTTCATCCAAATAAATGATGAAAAAGATTTACGTTATTAAAATTATTTATTAAAAAAATTCAAAAAATCCAAATAGGTCTTACAAGTAATTGGCTAAAGAATTAAATATCGTCCCTAATGTTACTAAACAGTATCAGGGGAATTTAAGTATTGAAGTGAAACCTAGTTCGGTAAGAAAAAAGGACCACTTGATATTGGGTAGGCCGATTATTTGCCGGAAAATTTAATGCTAATGGGAGAGTTGATAACATATAAAGTTCAAAAAATTCCAAACTGGAATTCTGCAAAAAAAAAAAATACAAGCCGAAAATAGGACTCGGAATATAAAACCAAATTTCGTACAAAAATACTTAAGCTGTATAATTGACGAAGAAATTTGGGTGCTGGCAAAATCTTCGCATATTGTGTCTCAAAAACTTTTATTGCTAATGCTTGAAGCAATATTAAAAATAAGTTTAGGTCTCAAAAACGGCAAAAATTTCTTACAAAACTTTGATAAGACAAGCTTTTTGCAGCTGTCGCAAAACAGGAAAGTCATTTCATACATTCGGATCTATAAATACCAAAATATGCATAAAGGAATATTTGCAAAAAGCACTTCTTCTTTTCTTAAGAAAGCACAACGAATCCACATATTTTTGGACCCATTTGGTATAGGTAAGAAAGCTCTGGAATTGTACCAAATTAATAACATAGTTTTAGTACCAAGAGAGGTCAATTTTCAAAATTGTCCATAGCTTAGACCAGTAGAGAGATAATGAGCTCTTGTAAAATGTGAATTCAAGAGCACAAAATACTGAAGATTTTAACAGAAGATGTGCACACTGTTCCAAAAAGAAAGAAAGGGGTTTCAAAAATGGTCAAAAATGTGGTTAGAACCATAAAAATTATATATTTCTGTGATCTGTGCTAAATTATCAAATGATTAAAGAAATAACGAAAACTCTAAGATCAAGCATTTCCAAGTTATTGAATATTATATATGTTAAGAAATTTTCAATGTCAATCCTTAGTAAAAACTGGTAAAATCGGTAACCTTATAACTTGCAAACTAGTAATGACACAAAAAAGTTATTCACTTAAAAACAAATTGGACAGGTGTCTGGTACTTTTTTGCAAATCGGTCGTTTTAGAGAGAAAACGGGTAAAAACAATATGTAAAAACATATGTATCTTTGAAACCAATCAACATACAAATAAAATTTATATGTATTCGTAAATTATAAAAAAATGAAAAATATTAGTTTGGTACTTTTTAGAAATTCAAATGTTTCTGGGGTAAAAATCGTACCTAGTTTTTGGTACTTTTTTCATAAAACATTTTTTCATATATTGAAATATTCAAATGAGTAGTTTACTTCGATTGGTGAAAAAAGTACTAACAAAGAGGTAAAGGGGAAAATTACATTTAAAACATTAAACTTGAAATTAAGAAAATATATACATAAGAGGGGAATTTGTGCTATTTAAAAATACAAAATTTGTTCATAAACAATCGTTTCACAGTGGGGTCAAACGCAAATTTTTTGGTAATAAATCTGTATTTCCAAAACTACGGCTCGGATTTAAATGAAATGTATGGAAGTATTACAAAGAAAGACTTAGGCATTCAGAAAAATCTTATTGTATTCACCCTGTGATAACACAAAATAATCTACAGTGTGTCAAATTTGACTACCTCGAGTATATAAAGTTTCGTAATCGTAACTTCTTCAAATGAATAATATATGCACATTATAATTAATCTTAACACAGAAAAAATTATTACCGTCTTTTTTTTTTAAATTAACACAATTGTTTCAATTTTTATCAAAATTTAATGAATATATTCAAGAAAATATAAAATAAAGAATAAAATTTGGTATGATTTTATATCCTATACACATTTTTAATTCATCATCTACTTGATTGTTTTGATTAACTGATTAATTGATTAAATGAAATATATATTTTTTTCAAATATTATATCAATTTTTAGTTATTGCTATAATCATTTTGGTGAGAGATGCAAATTTGTGCAAGTTTTTGTTTGAATGAGTTATTTTCATATATATTTGTTAATTAGTGACTTTTTTCTGTGAATTTGTTATAGAAATTTTCAAATTCCATTATAAGTAAGTGTAACTAAAATTTTCAATTACTAATTAACTTTGAAAATCATAAGGGTTTGAAAATAATAATAATTGTATGTCGTCAAATTTTCGGGAAATAAATATCATACGTTGAATTTTGTTCATATTATTTCTATAAAATATAATTTTAAAGGATTTAAGAGGGTAATCCATTACAATAATTTTCAATTATCATTACTTGTAAAGTAATTTAATTGAAAATATAAACATTAACCCCCAACCCTGGTATGTCACATGTCTGACCAGATTGTACGTCAGTTCCATGATTAGAGTATAAAAAAAAAGTTCCTGAGAAAAAAATCTTCGATCAGTTTTGAGAAATCTTAGTTCATCTACCTTGGCCATAAATACTGTCATATTTTGGGACACAGTCGGTGTTAAGAGATCAAATATATAGGAAATGATAGTTATATAATTTTTTTATTTTTCTTAATTTTGAATAAAAGTTTTTTAATAGATTGGGATTAGTTAACGTTTATTTTGAATATGTAAATAAATGTGAATCTATATCTGTCCGCTAGAACAGTGAATCTCATAAAATACTGTAACTAACTGTAAAGATATGTATTTTAATAAAATTTCACATGTTCAGATTTGAGGTCTTTGAGTTGATTTTTACGGTTTTTTAACAGAATTGATATTTAAACCTTAATAAAATTTAAATGAATAGTAATATTTTACTGAAATTTCAGTATAATATGTACACTCAGAGAAAAAACATGACCACAACAACTATTCAATATTTTTATAGCCGTTTTTCATTGATTTAAATAATACCGTGTTCATGATAGCAACGTTTATGATTCTGTTTGATCATTTAATGATTAGGTACCATCAAAATTTTAATATGGTTGGCTGAATTATAATATGTATTTAATGATTTTTATATGAAACCATATTTATAAGAAATACAATCGTTTTGTCAATTCTACAATCATTCTATAATTTTACAAATTTCGTTAATTCTTCAACCATTAAGCTAATATATGATAAAATGTGATAATATATATGATAAAATTAGTTTATATATATAACATATTGAATTACTAAATGATAAAAACACGATGCAATTAAAGGCAATAAACATTCTTATTAAATTATAAAATGTAAACATCATTATAATGATAACGTACAAATATACTGATTTTTAGCTGTAATCATAAATTGCAATCATAGTAGAATGCTCTTAGTTTATGATCCCTTGAACAATATTTTTTGCTTTGCTTGTATAAGCTTGTCCTAAAGTCATATAATAACAAAAATACAATTTTTTTTACTTAAAAATAACCATAAAAGGTGTTAAAAAATTTACTTTTTTATTGAAATGGTCACCCTGTCATTATGAATAAATACCTTTTTGAAAAAAAAAAAAACGAATAATGTTAAATATGTTTAGATTTATATAAATGAAAATGATAATGTATTGCCAATTATATATTAATTAAACAAACGCATCCCTTTTCTATTTCTCTAACGGAATTATGATTATGATTGTTAAATATATACATATAAAAAAAATATATACTACACCCATAATTAACATAGATTATTAATTAAAAGAGAGGTTAATAAATTATTCATTACAATAAATTAACTACAATATAATAGTATATATAGGCCAAATAAATTTTTTTGCGCCTAAACAAATAATTAAGCTATAAAAATAATAAATAAATGGCGATATTAACAAATGTATAAATTACATAATTATTTAATTGTTTTATAACATGCCTTTAATAAAAAATAAAATAAATTACAAAAAAAAAAAAAAAATAAATAAATAAATAAATTACCCTTTACAATGCTACACATAAAGTAAATATTAATTGATTATTGTTATTATTTATTTTTTTTTTTTTTTTTTGCATAATTTTTGTTATTAAAATATTAATAGCATTTTGTTTCCTTTTTTCATTGCGCAGTGGGAGAGAATCAAAAATTATTGGATATAATATTAAAAATTCTAATCGACTTGTTTGGTTTGATATAGCCAAAGCAGGGAAGTGCACAATGTTTCACTTCACAACCGCATTCCAAAAATGTTTATATAAGTAAGTTTTATGTAATCATAAATCGATGTGTCAAATTTCGGTCCATAATTTACTATAGCTTCCATATAAAACCCTTTTTTGAAAATAACTTTAACATGCATAAATCACATACATAATATTTATATAAGTATAAGTGACAGTGCAAAATTTCATCGGTCCATAATTGACAATAGCTCCTATATAAGTCCCAATTTCGGGGATCACCAAAAAGTGCATAAATAAATGTGAATCTCAGTATCAGTAATAGTATTTTTTTCCACTTAATACAAGTATCGCTAAATAATTGGCTCCTTCCCCAATTTTGGTACACATAGGGTATCATATGGTCTGGTTTGTAGGGTATCATATTCTCTCGTTTTATATGAAGATTTGGTAACTAAAACAACACAGCGGAATCCGCTGAAAATTAAAACTTTGTTTTAATTTTACAACGGATTCTCGAAAGCTCTCATTTTCTTACCATTCCTCTCTGTCGGTGTTGTCGTTGTTGCAAAATTAATCACATAGGTTTACATTAAATTTATATAAGAAGGAAAGATATAGAAAGATTTTCTTTATATTCCCTAGAGTAAAAAGAACCGGTTTAAAGCTAATCTGAGCTTTATATAAGAGGAACATGTCACTTTTACATGGGGTTGTCATTGGGGGTGGCTAATTTGCTCTTTAGGACAGGTCATAGGATAGGTTATGGGACTGGCCTAAAAGGACAGTTTTAATCTCGAATAATGTAATAAAAATTGTTATAAACTTTTTAAATATTTATTATTATTATTATTATTATTATTATTATTATTATTATTACTATTATTAAATTTATGTTTATTTTATGTTTCGTTAATGTCGAGGGTGTATGTTGTTTTATAGTCTTCAACGTTAACCACTCAGCCACTAAATTTTTTAAATTGTTTAAAATTGGCACTCACCTGCTTAGTAGTGAGTGTGTTTGTGTCAACTGGTTCTCAGTTGGAACTTTAGCGACGAATAAGGTTGGTACTCAATTGGTACTTGAGAAATCCACTGCTGTACTCCGTCACCCGAAAACAATATCCATCACCGCTTGCTTGTGTTTGGGCTCATAAAAATATATAGTCGGTGATCAATATTTTTGCATAACTTTTGTTAAAAAAAAAAATATTGAAAATACCAAGATATCTTTAAAATTGTGACCTGTACTTTATTCACAAGGTTTACATGGACAAACAGCCAGACGAATGGACGATATCGTTATATCGAATCAAAAAGTGATTCAGAGTCGAAGTAAAGTCGGTTTACTTTAAAGTGTGAGTCCAATAACTTTTCTGTGTGTTCAGGCGTTTTTCTGTAAAAAAAGGAAAAGCAAATAGGTCACATACAGGTTTCAGAAATACGACCTAACCCAGCAAAAATTGCTGCATACCCTGAAGCAGGTTTGTAAGGGAGAGATAAAATAACTATCCCTTACCAACCAGCTTCAAGAACGCATGATTTTTGTTCGTGATGTCCCACTTGGTAGGTTCATATATTATGTTCATACATGCCTTTATTATGCGCATTTTAAGGCATCATAGATGTGATGATATCATGCCTCTTTTATGTGAATCTTTTAGAAATCCCAGAAGCTATAAAATCATGCCTTTATAAAAATTATTATTTTTTTCCATTTATTTGATTTGTTTTATAAAAAATTATAATAATAACAAAAATCCGAAACTTTTTAGATATTTTCATCAACTAAATTTATTTTTATTGGGATAATCCTTAATTGATTAATCTGCAAAAAACAAAAATACAAATTTTTTTCAAAACAAATTGAAAAAATAATAAAACCCAAAATACGTTACTAAACATGTCAT
>MINK01008281.1:0-23921 GCA_001735545.1 Phormia regina
AAATAAACAACAGCAACAATTCCATATTTATTAATTTATGTATTTATTTATTATGAACCGATATATTTTATTTTTTCAGAATAAAAATTCAGAAAAAGTCCCCAGTGTATACAGAGGCTTCAAAAATAATAAAATCGGTTCTAAAAAACGTTTTTTTTAAGAATATCTTTGCAATATATTAACCGATTTTGCTGCACTTCAATAGAAAAATTCTCGAAAGGATTTCCAATCGTTTGAAATATATATTATATATGTCAGTTATCGGTGGGCTTCATTAACGCCATTTCAACCGACACAAGGAGGCTTCAGAAATAATAAAATCGGTTCTAAAAACCGTTTTTTTTTAAGAATATCTCTGCAATATATGAACCGATCTTCTAGCATTTCAATAGCAAAATTTTCGAGAGGATTTCCGATTGTTTGAAATATATATTATATATGTCAGTTATCGGTGGGCTTCATAAACTCCATTTCAACCGACACAAGGATGGACAGGCATGGTCTTAACGTTATCATATCTTATAAGGATCTCGAAAATATAAGAATTATAAAAATGATAATTTTTTGTTGTAAAAGCCAGTTTTATTTTTATGAATTTTGATCTTCAATATCTGTTGAAGATCACAGGTGATCATTGAAAAATTATAATAAGACATTAATACAAAACTATATGAGTTTCAATTATATTACAGGGATTTGGGTTCGACTACACAGAGGCTCTAGAAAATCAAGGAAAATAAAATTATAATGAATTGAAAAGTATAAAAACTGATAACTCTTAATATTTTAGAGCCTAAAGCCACCTTTTATTATGCTTAAGACAGTTTATATCTTTGTATATTTTATAGTTTTTTAACTATTAGAACAGTTTTTATATGAAAGATTCATATGGAAAAAAGAGCCATTCTAATGTATTTGTTGAATTCATAAGGTCATGTAAATGTACGAGGGTAATGTTAAGGAGTTTTATGCAAATATAGAAGCTAATACTTTTAATTTTAAGCCTTTTTTATGTCAAATGTCATTTGAAATGAATTACACAAAAACTATTTAATACAATACCCAAATTGACATCATTACATTAATAGCACTGCACAGTGGGGTCAAAAGCAATTTTTTTTTGGTAATAAATCTGTTTTTTCTAATCTACTGCTCAAATATATTTAAAATTTATTTAAGTTGTAGAGGATGACTTAAGCTTTTAAAAAAGTTATCTTGTAGTAACCCTGTGATAATAAGAAAGAAGCTACAGGGTATCAAAATTGATCATCTCCATTATGTTCAAAATCAGCACTCTGAAATTAGTTATGTTGAAATTTTTACATATTGTGATATTATGTCGTGTTATCACAGAGCGATTACAAGAAATTTTTGCTGAAAGTTTAGATCCTTTTTTACATTTTTTTCAATACATTTCGATTTGATTCGTGTCAAAGTTTTGGAAATACAGATTTATTACCAGAAAAAACACACATTTACATATTTGGAATTTCGCTGTTAATAAAAATATTTGTTTTCTTAGAGTTATGTCTCTCAAGAGCACAATTTATAATAGTGGCGTATACTTATTTTAATTTATTAACATTGCTCATACGCCTGCATTGCAAAATTTTATAACTGTAATATTAAGGAGCATATTTTTTCGGCAATAAATTAAGAGATATATTAACAAGCTCTCATTAATCAGTAATATTATCAAAAAAGCAGTCAATTTGAAAATTTCATCTCTTCTTAAATGGTTTTTATTTTAATTTATTAATTAATTAAATTATTTATTTATTTATTTTCTAGACCTAATTAATAGTTTATTAAAAATAAAAATTAAAATAATTATATAATTTTCATGTGAAATTCACTATACCTTACGTCTATCACGCTTATAAAACTTACTCTGTCCAATAATGCAAAGTACTTGGGTATTATTTTAGACTCTACCTCATGGAAATACTCAACATAGGATTTTTAAGGCTACGGTAGCATACTACACCTGTAGAAAAATGTTTAGTGTCAAATGGGGTTTGAGTGGAAAATTGACAAAATTGCTTTAAACTGCAATAGTACGGCCCATTATTGTATATGGATCTCTTGTTTGGTGGACCGCTATTTGTAAGAAATACAAGGTGGATCAACTTTACAGAATCCTAAGATCCACTTATATAGGCATTGAAGGTGCATTACGTACTAGTCCCTCAGAAGCTCTGAACACTATATTGCAACTAACACCAATAGACCTACACATTATTGAATCATCAGTTAATATGCGATAAGGTCATCTGCAACCGCGCACGCGAGGATATTAAGTTTAATATCCCCTCAAGTTAACCAATCTACCGGCTATATAACTTACCAGATTAACTTGAGAAATATTATTAAAGTCCTATTCCCCAACAGGAGTGAATGGAGAAGGATAAAGCTTCTTGAACAATATGGAACTAAAATATACACTGGTGGCTCAAAGAGATGCACTGCGATATCAACTATGGTGTCTTCTCCAACGACCTTGAAATGAGACACTCATATAGACTCCCTAATGAGGCAAACGTATTCCAAGTGGAAATACTAACAATCAGAGAGACGTGTAAACTAATTCGCTATAGAAAGGGAATATTCGCTAATTCGACGACAGTTAGGCGGCAAAACTATCACTCAAATCACCCAAATCTAACTCTGTTCTAGTCAGACAGTGTACAGAGGAATTGTTAAGGATATAGGGATCATTGTGGCAATGAACAGGCTGACGATTAGCCTGAATGCCTCCTTATCGGTTTCTGTTACAATCCCGTTAGGATCAGCAAAAGCAAAATTGAAAAACAATATCTCAAAATAATGAGATCTGAACAAATACAGAGTCGAGTGGCCTATCTCCAACGAAAATTGCTCAACGCAACTCATTAGTTACAAACTCAAAGATATCTCCAGACTAATATCATTGTTCACTGGACTTGCAAGCAGACTTGGCTGCCTTAAAATTAATACTGTCGTAGTTGTGGCAATCGCGAGAAGAAGGAGAAAGTACATCGTCTTCTGTGCAAATATCCAGCCATAAATACAATCAAACATAAATTTCTGGGAAGGTACCAATTAGAAAAATTCTATGAGATATCTGACACTAGAATCAGTGATATTATTAAATATCTCAATGATAGTAGCTGTATGTAATTAATTTATCTTCTCTACACTTCCATTTCATTACAGACTCAATCCACTCATTACATAAAACGAACCTAATTGATTGCCTATAAGTTTACGGGCTATCATGAGAATCCTTTAATGGAACCTATAAAAGTTCCATTAGAGAACTTAAGAACTTAAAACATAGAATACATGTAGATGTTTCTGTGAGAATAGAATAAAGTGCTTATACGTTTGAAAACACAGAAACAAAATATATGCGACTATATGTATTTTGTTGTTGTACGAATTAGACCTTTGAAAATGCAGTTAGGTTTTTTCTGCCCAATAAATAGCGAATTCCTATATATTAAAGTATGAATCACTTAATTTACAAAAAAATAAAAATAAAAAAAAAACATAATAAAAGTAATTAATTTTCAAGATTTTATAAACAAGATGGGAGGACTAAATTAAAGAATTCTAAATTACTTTTTGCAATATTTGAAACTTCTATTGAAAATGTATAATAATTCTAATTCATGTCAAGCTTATTTCATTTAAACGTTAATATTTTCTATTTTCAAAAGAACTTCTAAATAAATAAAAAAAAAAAATAAGTGTCAATATTTTGAAAAATGCCCTTAATTTAAGACAAATAAATAAATACTACCATCTCAGCTCAAGATGCTATTGTGATGTTTAACTGTTTAGTCATGAGACCTTGAACATTCTCGAAGGATTATTTTGTTTTAGTTAAGTTGATAAATAGATATTATTAAAGTAAGTGTAAAAAAAAACAGTTGTATTATTTTAAAGGAAACAGATTGCCCTCGTAGTTACATTTACGCTCTTTTAAGTTTTCTACACATATAAATACAAATTTAGTTCAACCCATATATGTAAACATTTGTACATTTAAAAAAAAAGAAAAAAAAAACTCCATCACATGACAAATACACATGTAATATGTAGCATATATACAAACTACATACAAATACATATTAGCAAAAAAAAAACTAAAAGAAAAACAAAAGAAAACAAAGCTCATACAACTACAAAAACAAAAACCAACAAATATACAAAATATTAAAAAGAGACCAACAAGCAAGTTAGCAAGCAAGCAAGCAGGCAACCAACCGACAAAATAAAACCACATATACATGTGTTAGTGCTAGCAAATATCCTTGAAGAGGTTAACATTATACAAATATTTGAAACCTTACACATACCTACTTACTACAACTACAACTCGTATGAATGAATAAAAATGACTGAAGGTTAAATACTTTTTATGTAAACATATACACATACACACATACCTATGCTCTCACATACATATAAAACAAGTAAACGAGCTAAACGAACAAACAAACGAGTAAAAATTTTGAAAAAAAAGAAAGAAAATGTAAAAAACAAATTCACAACGAACATACAAACGATTACAACCGACATATTGCGTTTACCCATTTTCAGAGTTTTTCTTCTTAAAAAAAGACAACTTGTATGTGTGTGTGTGTGTGTTGTTTTTTTTAACTTTTGCTTTAGCAAATTTACACATTCGGCTTAGCTCAGCTAAATGATAACGAGCCTTTGCAAACACTTGCACACACACACACACATACATATGTATATCTCTATCTATAAGAAATTTTACTCACATTTACACTTGTATGCAGCCACTAAAAAACATATCACATTATATAAACTCTAACAAAAAGAGAACTTAAGTATGTATTTAAGAGATTTAAAAATATCTCATTTTCAGCTTAAATATCCAGAGAAAATTGAGCACAAAAATTAAAAATATTGTCTATTTTTAGAGAGAGTTGTTTTTTAAAAAATATATCATGCTAGAAAATGTTAATATTACTCTTAAAATAATATTTAATCTCTTTTGATGTTAAAGTGTTATAGGATATTTAAGGATAAAGATTTTAAAATGTAACATTCAATTAAATTAAATTTATTTTGAGTTGTTTTTTTTTTCTAGAATTTATAGAGTAAACAATAAATGTTATAGGAAATATGTAAAAAAAAAAAAAACAGATAAAAAAGAGTCCCATATGGTTAGAGTCAAAGATTTGGTTTATATTTTCTTTAAAGTTTTAAGAAATTTATCCAGTTTTTTTTTTTTTTATTGTATTCTTTTCGACAAATTAATAAGAAAAGTTTGTTTTTACTTATTTCTTTCAATAGAAATGAAGTAATTTTGATTTAACAAATTACATTATGTTACTCTTAAAAACATTTTGTTAAGTGTCAGAAATATTTTTAAAAGTTTAACTAATATCCTTAAAGTAGTGAGTATGCTTTTCATATATATTATTTAATATGGAAACAAAAAAAAGCCTTTAAGAAATCAACACACAATTTACATTAAAGAAATTGAAAAAAAAATATTTTAGTTTATCTCTGGAATCTAATCTTTCAACTCAAAATTTTTGGAAATAAATTTGTATCTAAAGTACTTTTATTTATAGAGAAGGACCTAAGCTTTCACGCTGAGAAAAAATATGGTTCAGATGAGTAGTATGTTTGGGTAGGTTCTAGGCGTGTTCACGTACTTGAGCAATGGAAAAATATAGGAGGAATATTTTTTTATTAAATACTACAATATTTTTTTGTGTAAACGGGCAAATGCAAATATTGCAATATTTAATAAAAAAACCTGTGCTGTATTTTATTTAGTGTTCTGTATTTTGTTATTTTTTTCGATTTCACATAAAAAACGCATAGAAAAACACATAAGAAATACTTAAATATTAAAAAATTCAGACACAAATGCAGGTAATACAGTTTTTTCTGAAGGCTGGCTTTTATTTATACATTGCCAAGCCACTTTATTTCACAATTATATAAAGCAGATTGAGTCGCAAACAATTTGAATTTTGGAAGTTTCTCTAATAATAAAAGAGCTGAAAGTTACACAACGAATATTTTTACCTTTAGCAGTAAAAAATATTGAATGAGTTACGCGAGAAAAATTTAATAGCCGTTAATGAATTAAAAAAACTCAGTATATTTTTATACAAACAAAAAACAAGTTGTGTTTTTATAATGGAAAAAAGGAAAGAATTAAACATTAATGATTCTAGGTTATTTGATGAATTTTCACTTATTAAAAACTAGACAAGTTTAGAAAATAATATAGAACATAGAATAACGATCAAACATCTACAGAAGAACATTGGGTAGAAATTTTCAAACATTTTCATGAAAAAAGTTTTCGTTTTGAAAATATTCTTAAAATTATAGAATTTTGTTTATATTTTGTTCAAATAAAAATAGAAAATATTAAAGCAATTTTAATCACGAAATAAAAGTATGAACTAAATTGTACAGAATTTAAAGAATATTTAAAACAAAATGAAAACTTAATAAAGCAAATTTATTTCTCTGAAAAATATTATAATTAAATATTTTTAATTTTTTTGTTCTTGTTCTTTTTTAAATTACAAATTAATTTTATTAGTTTTTTTCATGTTGATTTTGTAATATTAAAAATGAATTTAAAAACGCTCTTTTAAATATTGTCATATTTTGAAGCACAAATATTTTGTATTTATTTATTTGTAGTTTGTTAAATTAAATTAATAATTTTTTTTTCTATCAATATAATGTTTAAAACTTTATTGACAATTGAAATTTTGACGGTTAAATAACCTGATTTAGAAAATGGTGGCTAGTGTATTTTATTTTCTCCTGTTCTGTATTATATATATTAACTAATTTTATCATATATATTTCCAATTTTATCTTATATAATCCCATGTTATTATAAATATACTTCTATTTTATTCTATATAGGAAAAGTTCAATTTTTTTTCTAACTTCAAAGTTATTGCACCCCCGTAAAGTATATTGTGTCGAATTTATCAAGACTTTTGCAAAAAAAAAAATATTTCTAATATGCTTATTTAACATATTATATAAAAAACATCGAATGTTCATGTAGTCGGCATGTATTTTCCAATATTCGGCACGTCATGATCCAATAGTCGGCATGGAATTTTCTATTAATGAAATCAAAAGCCACTCCACTAAAAATCGCTGTTTTATGTCCACTATCCTATACATTGAATTTTTAATTATGGAACATTTGTGTTTTTGGTATCTTGATTAATTTTTTCTTTTTTTATATATAAATGATGTGAGAATATCATTTCAATCAGGCTAAATACAGAAAAGTATTTATTATTTTTAAAAATTAATATTTCACGAAATACAATCATCATTTACTGCAATATTATTTAAATATATATCTATTCTCAAGATATATTTTTTATAAAGTATAGCGTAAATTATTATGTTAAATAGCATTTAAAAAAATAATTTAGTCATTAAAATTAAAAATAATAATATTTTTATGAAGTAAAATTGATCTTATGGTAGTATTTGATAGTCGCTTTTCATATTTATTTATGTTTAAATTAAAAAGTGCCGACTACTACATGACGAACGTACACTTACTCCATATAATCCCATTTTATAATATATATTAACTAATTTTATTTATTTATTTTTTAATGTTATCATTAATATAGAATTATATTTTTTTATTATATACGAGCTGATTGACCTGGTGTTGCACGGATTTATAATATAAATTAAAATTATTTGTTTATAAAAAATTTAAGTACCACAAATCCCACTCTTGTGAATTCATATCCACATAGGATTACATTTACTTAATTTCATGTTTCTATGTTTAATGTAATTGAAAATTCATTATTAAGTTTGAATAAAATGTAATTTCCCGCCTTTTCCCATTTTTGGTACTTTTTTTACCAATCGATGTATCAAGTGCTAAATCGCTGTTAATTTGTAGAACTTAAGATTTTTAGAAACTTTTCTATACTTTAGATAGTCAACTTTGACACCCTGTAGCAATCTCGTATAATCACAGGGTGATTACAAAATTATTTTTCTGAAAGATTAGGTCCTCTTTTACAAATTTTGTATATATTTCAATTTAATGCAAGATGTAGTTTAGGCGGTACAGATTCATTAACAAAAATTTTTCGTTTGGCACCACGTAGAGAAAATCCCACAATTCCTAAGAGAAATGCAGAAATTTCCAAAAATGTTTTTTTCACATTTTCTTGTATAAAATCCACATTTAATTGAAAACTTTTAACAACATATTAGAGATTCCTAAACTGCTTTCCCTTTACAGATTCGTGCTTTGGGATTTGAGAAAATATGACTTAAAATTAAAACGTTTAAATAAAATGGTGTAAATTCGGAAGGTAGTTCTCTTTAATCCTTTTGGTTATTGGACTTGTTTTTTAATTTAAAGTCATCTTTGTGAAGATATCTTTAAGAAAAGTATATATTGATAAAGAAAATTTTATTTTGGAGAAAAAATTGTATAGACACTTATTCGGTAAAAAACAATCCTAATTTCAAACCTAAACATCGTTTATTTTTGGACTCGGTTAAGATATTAATGTTAAATGGATAATTTTGTTCTTTAATTAGGTTAGGACAAAATGAATAAAATCTTTCAGAAATACTGGGATATATATGAACAAATCTGATAAATTGGCGGACTTAAAATTTTAAGGGCACATAACTCGAAAGCTATAAGAGATAAATAGCACATACAGATCTCATAGGGGCATATAAGAATTTATAAAAATATCTAATATCGAAACAAAAAGAAACAAAAAGTTGGAAAGTGATTAGAAATTGTATATGTCAAGGAAACCCTAATTTAAAGCCTCCTTAACTCCATCCCCGAATATGCTATGCCTCTACGAAATTTTATGAAAATCTAACTAGCCGATTAGAAATTAGAAATTAATTTCCAAATCCAAAAACTTGCCCAATTGAGGTTCTTAAAATTTAAAAAAAACAGATAACTCGAAAACTATAAGAGATAAATAGCACATACAGATCTTTTCAGTGGCTACAAGAATATATAAAAATATGTAATAACGGACTAGAAAAAAAGTGTATGAAGTGATTAAAAATTATATATGTCAAGGGTACCCTGATTTAAGCCTCCTTGGCTCCATCCCTGAAAGGTCTGATGGGTCCTTCTACCAAACTTCACATTATACCCTCTTCTGCTATGCCTCTATCAATTTTCAAGCAAATCCAACCAACATATTAGAAGTTATAAATTTATTTCCAAATTTCTCGCGAAACCAACTAGCCGTTCAGAAGTTATAGATTTATTTTCAACAAATGTTAGATTCTGCTCCATTGTGCAACAAATTAATTTTTTTCAGTTAAAGTTTAAAACCTATTTTTCACCGTTACTTTTTTTAAATTTCAAAAATAATATTAAAATTAACATGTTATTCATTACTGTTATTATATTCATAAACGTTATAATGTTAATAACAGTGATATAAAATTTTATCCTTAAAATCTATAACATGCTATAAATTTCAAACGTTTAAGCACTCAACTGTTATGTTACTCTCTTTTAACATTAGAGAGTTTTTTTCTTTAAATATATAAAAAAAAACTCTAGGGGCCTGTTAATGAAACGTTAAATATATTGGATTAACGTTGGCGCCATAAAATGAATTTGAATATCCTTTGGGTGTGTGTGTACATTTGTGTGTGTGTATGTGAATGTATGCTATTTGTTTTTTATGATAAAAACAACGACAAGAAAACAAAAAATAATAACAATAAATAGATGAGAAAAAAAGATGTAGACAATGTGTTTTGAGGGAATATAAAAAGCAAGTGCTGCATTAATACAATAACAACAAGTGTATACACAAAAATGAATATGTTAAGTTGTTTTAGATAATGATGATACCCATAAAAACACACACACACACATAAACACATGCAGACATATTTTTTTTCTCCATCTTATTGTTGGGTTCTTTAGTTTTTTTGCGTCTGTGTGTGTGTGTGTGTGTGCGTTATTTCCTTTTTTAAACATATTGGTCGTTTTGTAGTCATTGTTTGTGTGTTTGGTTTTTTAGTTTAGTTTGTTGGCTGCTGTTAGTTTTTGTAATTTTTTTTTTTGTTTAAGACAAAAGAAAAACTTACAATCTATAGTTATTGTGGAAATAAAACAAAAACAACAACAACAAAATGTGTATAGGGATAGAGAGAAAAAAAGACAAGAAAGAATTATTCATTAATTTTGTTAAACAAAGGAAGTTATTGTTAGAAAACATAGGAGGCAAACAGCAACATACAATTATGTCTTGTTTGATAAACGTATAAATGAGTTTGGACTACGTGTATCCGCATGTTGCACATAAATACACAATTATAATAGACACATACATACATAAGTATATGTGTATATGAGTATCTATTTTGCTATAACCAATATGTTTATATTAACTCAATATCAAGGCAATCTGAGAAATTATTTAAAAGAATTCTTTAACAAATCTGATCAAATTTTAATTTTCTTATTATTTCAAAAAACTTTCTTCACCTGCCTTCATAAGTATCTACACGTAATTGTATATGTACGTGTAAATTATTGCGTTTACGTATGTGTCCTGCATTCCATAAGTAAGTACATGAGTGTTTATTCGTATGCATTATTTGTAATTGTCTTTCCGTGTATATGTATCTTATATGTTTGTGTATTTGTTTGCTTGTCTATTCAATGTTCGTTAATATCAGCTACATTTCCTGTTTCTCCATATTTTGTATCCTTATCTCAATTAAAAATGATTGTAAAATCCAATGGAGGTGGGTATTGTTTGACAACGGTGTGCTTTTACAATTACAACCACAACAATAACAGCCAACAATGAGAATCATATGCTAAAGTCTGATAAAAGGATTTCGGCATTTGTAACAATAAATATTTTGATAAATATTATTCGGTTAAACTTAAATGTATTATTAAGCCTTTATAAATAGTCTTAGAAAACTTTATAGAGAAATATGTGGAAAAAAAAATTATTTTATAAGCTGATTAAATAATTTTAGTTCAGAAATTGAAAATTTAGTTGCTCATATGAAATAGATATTATATAATAAAAGTTATTTATTTTTTTATTAGCAAATCATTGCTCTGGGGATTAAGCCATAAGTCTGGTAAATTTTTTAATCCTTAATCGAAAATTTTTGGAAATAAATTTATAACTTCTAATGGGTGAACAGTATTAACGTGATATTTGGTATTTGAGTAGCAAAGAAGTGCATAATGTTAAATTTAGGAAGAGGACCCAACACATTTCCTAGGGGCGGAGCTAAAAGGGGCTTAAAGTAGGATACTTTTGACATAAAAAAATGTTTACTAAATTTTTGTTTCTTTCTATCCCTGTATTTTCGCACGATGAGTGGCAGAGTAGTGTATAATGTTAAATTTAGAAAGATAACAAATTACATCCCTCAGGGGCGGAGCTAAGGCTACTTTTGACATATTTTTTTACAAAATTTTTGTTTCCTTTTTGATATTAAATATTCTTACACATTCTTGTAGGGGTTGATACAAGCTGCAAAAACGTGCCTCTATATGCTATTTACCTCTTACAGTTTTCGAGTTATTTGCTTTCAAAATTTTAAATACCTAAATTTTACAAGTACCTTGTGCTGAATTTTTCATATATATTCCAGTATTTTCGCACGATTTTATAATTTTTTCTTTAACTAATTAAAAAACAAAATTATCTATTGAATAAACTAAATCTGAAATCAATATTGAATTGAGTACAAAAATAAATGAGTTTGAATTTGAAAATTGCAAACCAGACTTTTGGCCCTAAATTAAAGTTTTCTTTAAAAACATATAATAATTTTATATTTTTCTAAAAGATAGCTTCACAGAGATGCCTTTAAAATAAAAGACAAGTTCAATAACCTAAGCCGTTAAAAAAAATATCCTTCTGAATTGAACCCATTTTATTTAAAAGTTTTGATTTTAAACTATATTTTCTAAAATTCCAAAGCACGAATCTGTAAAGGGAAAGCAGTTTTGGAATCTATAATATGTTGTTAAAAATTTTCAATTTAAATCTAGGGAACTTCAAAGAAAATGTAGATTTTATAGCCAAAAATAAGAAAAAACTAATTTTTGGTATTTTCAACATTTTTTTTTTTGGGAATTGTGGTATTTCTTTTAAAATAATTTTTTTTTTAGCTTTTCCCATTTATACCATAAAATCTATATCCTCAGAAAATTTCATCAAGATATCTTTATTAACAAAGATTTTAGTAGACATAAAATATTTATAGTTTCTTAAAAAAATATTTTACTAAAATTTTACTTTAATTGCAAAATTTAAAAAGAGCATAAGCACGATTTTTTTATTTTAACTCTATTGTTTAACTGACAATCCGCTTCGCTATTTACAAAAAGACTGAAATCAATATCTTATGTAGAACCAAAACTACCCACCTTAAAATTGAATAAGTCACGAAAAATAAAAGTTACAGATATTTTTTCAAACATTTTCCATTTTGCCTCACTGTAGAATGGTCCAGAGAATATAATGATAATTTTGTTAAAAAATGGCAACCCCAGAAAATGGCCAGAGCTATGGCTAACTAAAGGATATTGGGCCCTGGTAAAAAGCAAATTTATGCTGCTTTCAAAACAATTAAAAATTTTAATCATAAGTACATTGGGGTAAAATATATCAAAAGTGCTGATTAAGTGAATTATGTTGATAAAGTTTGATACCAAATAAAAATACACAAAATTATGTATTAATATCAATTAAAATTATTAAGTTAGGTTGTGTTGTTTTCTTATAAGGAGTTGTAAAATTAAATAATTTTTAATATTTGAAAAAAAAAATCCTAAATTTTCAATGTAATTATTTTAAATAAAAAGTTTTTTTTTGTTTTTAATTAAAAATTCAAAATGGAACCATCAACTTCAGGCTTTTAAGTGTATTTTGCTTTAATTATTTGTAATTTACAGTTTGTCTTAACATTTTTAGCATTTTTTTTAATTGTTCTAAAACACACAAATTTTCAATATTCATAGAATGTAACTTAAAATGTTACAGGACTATTGTTCTGAAAAATTTCTGAAAAATATTACATAAGAAGAAAAATATTGAGCATATATAGCCCGAATTGAGAAATGATTTTTTTTTCGAAAAAAACTCCTTAAAAAAAACAACTTAGAGAAAGACTTTTTTTCTTCACAATGGGACAGAATCAAGTTATCCAGTTATTCCAATGAAATTTTCTCATAATATAAACCTGTTCTAAAATCAAGGAATTTTATATATAGAAATACCCGTAATTCTCGGCCGAAGAAAACCTCTTTCAAAAACTAACCTTTTTCATTAAAATGGTTGTCTGTCTCTCTGCCATTATAAAAGGCGTGGCATATTGGTTATTTTGTATGTGTTTAACCAACATATGGGGCTTTATTGTTAAATATATTTTTTTACTTGATCACGGCTTTGACATTTTTAAATTTTAGAAAAAAACTTAAATTAAAATTCAAAATTTGCTATGTTAGCTTAGGGCCTGAGGGGCCTTTCATGTAGTTTAACATAAATTTTTCGTTAAGATTTATATTGAATATATTACAAAATTTTAAAGAATTAAAAAAAAACTTCCATTTTTTAATACCCGAAATCCCCGCCCGGAGAAAACTTCTTTCAAAAAATCACTTTTTTCACTAAAATGGTCACTCTATAATTATAAAGGGCTTGGGTCATTGGATATTTTGTATGTGTTTAACTAACATATGGGGCTATATTGTTAATATAAATTTTTTCTTGATCTCAGCTTTGACATTTTTAAATTTTAGAAAACAAATTATTATTTTTTTTTTTTAATTGACAAAGTTTGATCAGGGCCTGAGGGGAACCCATCCACCTCGGGTCCTCCGATGTAGTATAAATTTACGTTAAGACTTATTTAGAATATATTCAAAAAATTTTAAGGGATTAAAAAAGTACCACTTTTATAAACATAAGAGGCCGAAAAGCTCTTTCTCGGAAAACTTCTTTCAAAAAATTACTTTTTTCATTAAAATGGTCACTCTATCATTATAAAAGGCTTGGGTCATTGGATATTTTGTGTAGGTTTCACCAACATATGGGGCTATATTGTTAATATAATTTTTTTCTTGATCGATATATTTAAATTTTAGAAAACAAATCAAAAAACTTTTTTCAAAATTGACAAAGTTTGGTTTGGTTAGGGTAAATCATTCTCCAGAGAGCCTCTAATTTTGTTTCAGATAAATTTACGTTATGATTTATTTAGAATGTATTACACATTTTTTTAGGAATTAAAAAAAGTCCCACTTTTATAAAAAAAGCCCCTTTTCGGGAAAAACTTGTTTCAAAAATTTACTTTTTTCATTGAATTGGCCGCCTTATTAAAAGCTTGGGGAAATTGAATATTTTGTGTGGTTTTAAACAACATAAGGGTCTATATTTTCAATATATATATTTTTCTTTATTTCGGTTTTGACATTTTCAAATTTTATTTAATAAATTTAAAAACTTTTTTCAAAATTTACAAAGTTTGGTTAAGGCTTGAGGGGAAACCGTTCCCCAGAGAGCCTTCTATTTTGTTTTACATAAATTTACGTTAAAATATCGTCTGAAAACATTCAGAAAATTTTGCAATCAGGAACAACAGAAATATTTTAGAAGTGCTAGAATATTATCACCTTTTGAAAAAATAAACCCAATAAAGTAAATTTTTTTAAAGTTTTAACTTCAGATTAGTATGACTTTTTATTGGAAAAATATATTGATATGATTCTTGCAGTAATATTATTTAGAATTTCATATCGAGTGATTATTTAAACAAAAAGTTTAAGGTTCAAATTAAGGCTCCAAGTTTATAAAACTTAAAAAAAAACCTGGACAAAAATGAGGGTACAATTAGCTTCGTTCCAAATATCTCTTAAACTAGAAGAGATAACCTAAACATGCAAGCAAGTTTTTTTTGTAGAAATTTACAAGCAATATCTACATATATTTTTCTAACATTCAAGTTATAAATTAATTTTTGGCAAAATAAAAAAAATAATATTATTACATAACCTAGGTGACTAAATTTAAAGGTCTACCCTTTACCCCTCAGACCCATCAAGAGCCAGTACTCCTCCAAATCAATTCGAAAACACTTCAGCTCTGACCATGAAAAATTGTGTTTAGATATCTCTAACGGTTCACAAGTTACAGAATATTTTCAAAAGAAATTAGATTTTAGAGTACTGTGCGAGGTAGGCAATATTTTACACCCTGTAGCATATCTCGCGTAAACACAGAGTGCCTATAGGATGTGTTTTCTAGAAGCTTAGGTTCTCCTCTATAACTCTGTCACATATTTCAATTTGATGTGAGATTCATTAATTAAAATTTTGCGTTCAAAAAGTATGCCAAAGAAAACATTCAACCATCTGTAAACCCCCGGAAATTATGCCCATCATCATGTCTGCAAGTAGAATCTATAAACAGATGCTAATCAGCCTAAAATCCTTAAAAATACTATAAAAAACGTTATGAACTCAATAACAATTTTTGTTTGGAATTCAAATCATAAATGAAGGTGGCCAACTTTGGAGGTCTACATCACTCCTCAGACCCACTAGGAACCTTTACTGCTTCAAATCAACTCGGAAACACCTTAGCTGTGACTATGAGAAATTTTACTAAGAAATCTCCAACGAATCGCAAGTTACAGAATTATTTTCAAAGAAAATCGATTTGGGGGCACTGTGCGAGACTGGTAACTTTTGACACCCTGTAGTTAATCTCGCTTAAGCACAGGGTGTCTACAGGATATGTTTTTAGAAACTAAGCTCCTTCTCTACACCTCTGCCTTACATTTTAATTCGATCTGAGCAATAATTTAAAAGACACAGATTCATTGCCAATGGAAACACTCAAACAAGCTACTGCAGAATCCTCAGTAAACCCCAAAAAATTATACGTTTTATCATGTTTTGTCAGACTTAAAGCCATAACAATACTATAAAAAAAGTTATGAACTCAATAACAATTTTTGTTTGGAATTAAATCTAAAATGTTTATAATTTATTTTCACTAACGTGTCATACATTCAATAATATAAACCGTGAGCAATTCATTATGTTTTTTTGGCAACAGTTTCGGTTGATAGAAAAACCAACAAAATAAAATTTAGGATACATGGAAACACCTTCGGTTGGACACTTATAATTACTATTCCCTCTGCATGTATTCAGAGTTATAGCACAGTACACGTACCCAAAGAAATAAATTAATGTACATACATGGGAATGTATGCATGTATGTAGGTAGGTAACCGTGTGCATAATCCACGAATATAAGTTTAAGTGTATGTATGTAGCTGTGTGTGTGTGTGTAAAAGGACACAGCCACAAAATGCCAACAGACAGTCAAGTTAAAATTAAAAAAGATGGAAATAATCGTTGAAAACTTAACGCAAAAACGAAAAAAAAGAAAAAAAATATAAAATGAAAATCAAAAAATAAACTTACGTTTTAATCTTTGCAGCATCAGGACGAGTATCGCATTTAATGCCATAGTATGCCAACAATGCATCTTTATCAGTATCCCTAATGACATTGTCCGCCAACAAAACAATGCGTTCGAGAGCATTGCGCAATTTTTGTTTATTCTCCTTTTGTTTATCCTCAGTATCATTACCACTACCACCAGCACCCCCAGCACCAGCAGACGACGATGATGTCGAGGATGATGATGATAAATCCTCTGATGCTGATGCTGTTGTTGTTGTTGCTGTTCCTGCTGTCGTAATATTGTTTGCCTTTAATGACTTGGCAAATGTAAACGGATATTGAGCCTTCAATTCAGATGATGATTCAATGTTTTGTATGAGCAATAAATGAGCAGCCAAATGTTTGGGATGTGCAGCAATTATCTCTTCATAGATTTTTTCAGCTTTTTCAAGTTCTGCATTGACAAAAAGAACAACAACAATAATAATAAAGAAAGAAATCATTATAAAAGCATAAAATCGTAAGCAACAATTACAACAATAAAAATGCAAATGAAAAATGAAAAGAAGAAGAAAAAAAAGGACAATTTGAATTCATAAATTTTTATTATTTTTTTGAAGGAATACCATCAAACAGAAAACAAAAACTTGTGAAATTATGTGGAATAAATCAATGTTCGATGGACTTAATCAACTGGAAGAAGATTAAAACCAACCAAGCGACCACTATTACTCATTCTACATATACATACATACATACATATGTATATTCATATATACATACTATTGCATTAAACATTACACATACTTAAGTAAAATAGCTGGAGAAAATAAACTAAAACAATTTATATGAACAAATAATAAAATTAATAAAAAATAAAAAAAAAAATTAATTAACTTGGCACTTTGTGGTTTTTCATACTTCAGCCAATTTTATCTTCTTTTAATAATTTTTTTTTTTTTCGTTTAATTTTTTTATTTAATTTATTTTTTGTTTCTGAAATTAAACTCTTGCACAAATTGAAAAACAAACAGGACATGAAAAAAATAATAATAATAAAAAAATCAAGAAAAACATGAAATAAAAAACACAAACACTCACTATATAATGGTGTCTTGTTGGCAAACATGCCACTTCCGACACACCCTAAAATGCTGCTATACAAAATGCTGCAATAAATTTATTGCAATTTAAAGTCATGATTTTTTTCGCCATTTAAAAATTGTTAAATATTTTATCACCGAGTAAATAAATTAATGCCACTAGATACTAGTAGTAGTAGTTGCAGTAGAAGCGCTAGTTACCAGAGTTTTTGTTTCTTCCTTTTTTTTAATGAACGAAACGTTATTTTAATATGACATTAAGATCTTTATCGTTGCCCGTTTAATAAATAGTTAATTAAGAGGAAATTTTATTGTCTGTTATTGTTTGGTATATTTTTCTGGTTGATTTTGACTGGTATGTAGTTATTTAATGAGAGTTTTAAAGTTTAAGAATATTTTTATAGGGAATAGTAAGTAAAGCAAAGCATACTTTTAGGCATAAAGAGTGTAGTAAACAAAAGTAGAGTTAATTAAGGATCATAGTTTATTGAACTCTTCCTTTATTTTGGTGGGTTTAGTCTGTTAAAAATTAAGACTAATCCTCGAAGAGAAGCGTTAATTTGTTGTAATCAAATAGTTCCATGTCTTGAAAAGTTAAATGTACTGTTAGAACTAAATGTTTCTTGAACTCGAAGTTTAGCTGTTGTTCTCTTTATTGTACGCAGAATAAATAGAACTTTTTTCACATTTAAAAGGACGGGACGGACAGAGCACAATGAGGCTAAACACAATTTTGTTTAAGTAAATCTATATCACCTAAATGATTTTTTTAAATTTTTCATAATCAAGATAGTAAAACTTTACACCCTGTTACTTATTTCTTGTTATAACAGGGTGACTACGGGATGATTTTTCTGAAAGCTGAAGCCCTACTCTACAACTCTTCAATACATTACAATTTGATGCGAGTAATAGTTTAAGTTAGGTTGTACGAACAGTGTCCTAGACAGACATCTCACTTGGGTACGTGATATTCGATCCCGTTGTGTTACCTAGATGCAGGATTGCAGTCATATATTTAATCCGACTGAACCATTTCTTTACCAAACAATCTTGATACTACAAGAAAAAGAAATAGTGACTTTAAATAAATTGTGCTCAAGTCATCGTAATCTAGAGCCGGAAACTCTAGTATAGCTCTCTTGATCTCCAATAATGCAGGGCACTAACAGAGTAGAAGAAAGACTGATTCTTCCTCCATCTCATCATTGCAACTTCTACCAAAGTCGTTAAACAGAAGACCAATTTTACGCGCATGTGTTCTGTAATTACCGACACTAACAGTCTCACTTGCACTCTAGAGTACGAGTAGAGCGAGTTGGTCCTCCTCCCATCATAAGTGGGCCAGATAGTTCTAGCAATACGACATATGGGCTTATTTACCCATCTCGTCTAAGCAATACCTAGTAGTTTCCTATAGAACAAAGCTTTAAATTCAGCTGTGGGAATAACTAACAGATGATCAATAGGCTCTTCATTGAGGGCCAATCCGTGTTTGACTGCAGAATTAGCTAGAATATTCCCAGCAAAGTCGCCGTGCTCTGGAACCCAAATTAGATTAATCCTTGAAAGTCTCGCTATCTCATTAAGAGATATCCGGCATTCAGTTGTTAACAAAAATGTCGTATAGACACCCGCAAAAGATCTAATGGCAGCTTTGCTGTCAGTAAAGATACAGATATCTCTTGATATCTTATGATACCTCAGCCAGTTTGCTGCCCTTTTTATAGCGAACATTTTCACTTGGAGTACATTACACGGATCAGGAAGTCGAAATAAGACCTTTCCTCGATGTAGAAACCACATCCGACCCTATAACATCTTTTTCAAGCCATTGGGATAAACCCTCATAGCCCCAGAAGATGAATGTATAGCGGCTGGAAAGTTAGGTTTGGGTATAATAACGGAGAAATGTGCATCAATGAATGGTTTCGGGATGCAGTAATCAATGTATGCAAGAAGAAGCCTAAGATACGAGAATGTCTATAGTTCCGCCTACCCCATGGGCATCATGCATTCAGGCTTATTGACCGACCATCAAATCAACAAGTAATCAATGAAAAATTGTGAAAATAGCCTTAGTCGGCGTTGTACACAGCGCACCCGTAATAAGAAGGGCCATCGACATAAGAACATTCACAAAGACTTTACGATAGACATACTTGTCCATCATAAACAGGAGTATAGGTTTAACCACCGCGTCAAAGATCTATCACATACACCTTGGTTTTATCACCAAGGAAGTACCTATGTCCTTTTTGCAAATGAAGACAGCGAGTGCCCTTGTCAGCCCTAAATTAGATATTAGGTCCCCACGATTGTTTTCTATCGATAATAATACCCAAGAATTTAGCACTATCAATGGTTTAGGATATTCAGATTTATTAAATAAAAAATCTGAGGTTGACTCCATTCCAAAGTCTTTCAGAATTGAAAATTATTGGAAATCAATTTGTAACTTTTGATGGCCTGGTTGGTTTTGCGTCTAATTTGGTATAGACGTAGCTGAGGATCATATAATTTTAAGTTTTAGAAGATGGAACTAACAGACCCCTCAAGTATTAATAAAAAATACTTGAAGTCAATATCTTTAACGAGTACAAGAATAAAAGTTTTTTAATTTGAAAATTGCAAAACGATGTTTTTTTTTCTCGAACGGAAAACTGAGGATTTTATAAGTGAAAATGTAAAAAAATAAAATTTTTGGAATTTTTCTTCCATTTCAATAATCAGAACTCGATATTTTTCTTTAAAAATACATTAAATTGATTACATAAATCTGTCTTATATAGAAATATATTGAAATCAATATCTTTTATAGAACCGAAACTACGCCACTTAAAACTATTAAATATTTGAATTTGGGAAGTGTTTAAAAGACCCTAATTTCAGCTCTTTTAGCTCCGCCCCTAAGGAATCTGTTAGGAACTCCTTTCAAACTTAACATTATACACTCCTCAACTACACCCATACCGAATTTCACGCAAATCCAACCAGTCGATCAGAAGTTACAGATTTATTACCAAAAATGTTCGATTTTGTCCCACTATGCATTGTATTGTAACAAAAACAACATATATTTTGAATTAAAAAAAAACAAGGATAATGAAAAAAAGAAGCTTAATTTCTTTTACTTACTATTCATATTTTGTGCTACAGAATTAAATGCAAAACTAATTTCATTTCAACTTACCACACTTGGTCAACATTGAACATTGAAAATCACGCAAACCCTCAGCATATTCATCGGCTGCCGTCTTGGCTTTCTTAGGTGATACCTGACCAGCATCACCAGAATTAGAGGGTACAGGAGATGGACCACCCGCACCACCACCACCAGCAGCAGTAGTAGTAGCTTTCGATTTAGCATTAGCTGCTGCAGCAGCACTAGATGATGTTGCATTGCTACCACCACCATTATTGCCACCACTACCATTAGCACCACCATTCTTTTTACCCGTCTCTGATGGATTCAAAACGTATGTAAACTCTTGCACATCTGCCTTACGTCCTACTTCATCTTTGGCCAATGTAATATTACCACCCAACCAAGCACAATTATTGGGTAAATTGGATTTTGATAGTTTCTCTTGCGATAAAGGTGACACGTACAAGACTTTAGGACAATCTTGTTTAACCGTAGAAAAATTGAACTTACGACCCATTATCACTGCTTGATTGTAATGATCATAAATTTCTAAATTCAAACTATTGGGCAACTTAAACAGAGCCACCATATTGGCCTCATTGATTTTCTCCAACAAGTCACGTTTTTCATGGCGTATCTGTAAACGTATCGTATATTCACCCTTATCCAACTTGGTATAGAATGTATGAGAGTTGGCATCACCACAGGCCACCATATGCTTGTTAGCATCGAATATCATCCATAATTGAGACTCAAACTCTGATTCATAGAGGACAGAATTGAAGATGGGTGCATAGATAGCTACCTCCATGGGTTTGGCCACGTTGAGCGTGTAGGTAAGAAGATTTTGATAAATTTGTCGACCCTCGGGTATAACATCACGTGTCGAACTTAAAGGTGATATCTTAGCTTCATTGGGTTTAAGAACGACTGCTGCTGTTTTTAATTGTATGGCCGGTTGTAGTTCTTCGCTAACCAATGAGGAGATTTCCAATTTGTGGATACCACGAGCTGCCAACATAACATCTAAATTGGAAATTGAAATAGAATAAAGGAAAAATAAATAAAAAAACATTTGAAAATAGATAGATAGAGAAAAAGAAAAAAAAGTTTGTTTCCGTTTTAATTTTTATTGTTCGCTATAAGTGTGAGTAAATCTATGTGTGTGTGTGTTACTGTGTTTTATGCAAATGTGTTAGTGTTTGTTTTAATGAAAACTATTTTAATCTTTTGAATTGCATATTTACTAGGCAACTTCTGCATACACAAACACTGCTACAACTTTTAACCACCATGTTTTTATTTTTGTTCATCTACCCACACATACATACACATAAACTGCTTACAAACATTTATATTAAAGCTTTGTTAGAGTAACAAATACATTCAAATATTTGTATATGTGTATGTATAATAATATTTAAAAAAAAAAGAATCCTAAAGTTGAAAACAAAATCAGCTTTAAAATACATAAATCATTGCATGAGCATTTGATATATGAGTTTTTTGCCGACGCTATCACGATATATACAATTTTTTTCTCATCTTTTTTTGTTTGTTTTCATATTACACACATATACATACTTTTTTTGTACTCTATTTTGTACTTAAATTCATGATTCATGACTAAACCAAAAAAATACGGTGGAATTAAGAAAGAAAATAATTAATATACAACTTATTGTCAAAGCGTTAGCTTTTTGAACTAAAGTCGAGTTAATATTTAAGATTTCTTTTATGTTTTTAATCTAAATATTCACATATTTCTTTATTGTTTAATAACGACACTGTACAGTGGAACATATCGAAAAATAATTGCTAATAACTCTTGATTATCTGAACGGTTATATTGATCTTGATAAAGCTTAAGATGCTAATAGAGAAGGAGAGAGCCTTAAAGCATATTATGTCTAAGAGTACAACTGAAGCATAGATGGATTCATAGTGGCTTCCAATACGATTCTCTTTAGCACGGAATTTAATTTAAACCGTTATAAATATGAACTGATCATAACCAAGATCTAAAATAAAACAAAAGTTTACAAAAAAGAAAAGAAATCTGCGGTTGCTTCTCAGTCAATTCAGATACGCCATGTTAACAAGTTATGAGCCTCTAGTCCATTTTTTAAGGAACTTGCTCTACGCATTAAAGGATATCTCGATAACGACTTGATTGATTTTATTCGCAAAAAATAATAAAGATCGGGGAGATATCTATTCTTAGACTTGGGGCCAATTATAGACCGATAATCATATTAAGTGTAAAATGAAAATATGAATACAAATAAATAAATAATGACTGACAGATTCATCATCCCACAGCCCAAACGGCTAAAGCTAGAGAGACGAAATTTGGAACGTAGATAGGTCTCCCTATCCAAGACGGGTTTTTTGGAAATTCGAATGTTTAGGGGGTAAAAAACGGGAAAATTTGGTAACCTTGTAACTCGCAAACTAATAATGATATTAAAAAAAAGTTGAATAGTTAGGGTTATTCATTTAAAAAAGTAATTGGACAGGAGTCTGGTACTTTTTTGAAAATCAGCCGTTTTAGGAAGAAAACGGCTAAAAACTGTATTTTGGTACTTTTTTTTTGTCATCATATGTATCTTTGAAATAAAATTTATGTTTTATTCATAACTTATCAAAAAATGAGAAATACAAATTCGGCACTTTTTAGAAATTCAAACGTTGAAGGGGTAAAAATCTTACCTATTTTTGGTACTTTTTCATAAAACATTTTTTAATATTTATTATAATATTCATATGATGATTTTATTATGGGATACTACTACAATTTAGAAATTTATTGGAATATAATTTTTGATACATCGATGGGTGTAAAAAGTAGAAAAAAAGGGGTAAAGGCGGAAAATTACATTTTATTCAAACTTAATAATGAATTTTCAATTACATTATACTTAGAAACATAAGATTAAGTAAATGTAGTCCTATAACAATTCACAAGAGTTAAATTCATGGTACTTGAAGATATATGGTCCTATGAGTAAAAAATAAAGAGGAGCGACTTTTTTGTACTTTTTGTTCTTTTA
Organism: Phormia regina; assembly: GCA_001735545.1. Taxonomy (NCBI): domain Eukaryota; kingdom Metazoa; phylum Arthropoda; class Insecta; order Diptera; family Calliphoridae; genus Phormia; species Phormia regina. The sequence continues at coordinate 23,806 of MINK01008281.1, forward strand.
ATGGTACTTTTTTGAATTTTCTGCAATATTTAACCTAAAAACATGAAATTAAATACACATGGTCCGATGTTGGAAAGAATTCACAAAGGGGGACTTTGTGGTACTTTTTCGTTCTT
>MINK01008282.1:6605-29584 GCA_001735545.1 Phormia regina
TAATTTTGTTTTGTATTATTAGAATTTAATAATTTATGTTCTTAATTTTTATTTATTTAAGTAAATAAAACTATATACATGTAGTCCAAAATATTAAAAATTTTGTTTAATTTATTTTGAATTTTGTTCCATTTATAAAAAATTAGGAAAAGTTTCCATTGTATTGTCAAACATTGTATGTCAATGTTGACAGAAGTAGGGGAAAAGGCACATCTCTGAAAAGATATTTCCGATAACAATAAACCCAATACTTTAAAATTCTCTTTTACAATATTCAGTCATAGTCTCTAGTCTAAGTTCCCGCAAGCAGGGATAAATAATTGCTCTGATCGAGATATAGTTTCAAATGTTGCTTAATAAAATGTTTGCTAGGTTATAGAATAGGGGACAGCTTACACAAATACATAAACATATACATACATATTTATACTTGTATATAATTATATTTCCCTTAAAAACAATTAATTAATTACACGAGATACAAATGTGTATGTATGTCTGTATATGTAAATATAATCCAAACAATCTTTAAATGCATAACTTAATTAAAATGTTATGTGTCTATATCGTTAATAAATAATTACAACACAGAAAACTAACAGAAAAAAAAATAACAACAAATTCACCACACATTTTTTAAACACATTCAACCAGATAAAAACATTTATATTAAGCTCTCCCCTTAAAAGTTCTCCTTAATAAAAAAAAAGAGATAACACTAAAATAATAAGAAAGAGCAACACGAAAAAAAAACTAAGAAAAATAAAATGAAAAAGTGCACACATACATCACATATGGACATTTATTTTTTTTTATTTTGCCATTAAACGAAAACAAAAAGAAAAATACAAAAATAATAATTTTGACCCCCCAGAGTAGAGTCATGTACAAGTACAATAAGAGAGCGAGTACTATATGTGCAACTCTATTAAAAATTAACAAATTGAGAGTTACATACATACATATGTATGTATGTATGTTTTATACTAGTATGTTAATTAAATGCAATTACAGAGTATTATTGTATAGAGACCGAGTTGAAATAACAAAGTGTTAAATGGATTGTTAACACTCTATTAAAATCGAACAAAAGAGAATGTGTTTTTGCAAATAAAAAAAGACAAAAAAACACAACAAAATAAAATGTACTACACCTGAATGTCTGAGAAATGAAGGTAAATGCAAAAAAAAAACAAGTAAAACTTGTATTTGTTACTACAGTAATAATAAAGAGATAGTAAAAAGTATCTTTTAAAACGATACTACTAATTCCACTCTCTTTTATAAAATGATATGAAAAACAAAAACAAAAAAATATATGTATTTTTTTCACATTTCTGTGTTGTTTTTAGCATGACATACATTTACAACACTTTCTTCTTTCATTGTGTATTGTTTGTGGTTGGTTGGAAGTTGAAAGAATGACGACAATAAATACAATTGTAAATTTTCTCTATTGCATTTTTTGTGTAATTGTTGTTTAACATTGTGGTGGTATTGTATTTTCTGTTATTGTATTAAATTTATGTAATCAAATTAAATGCAGAATACATATGCAATTCAGGTGTATTAAAAAAATATGCTTTGCATAAGTAACAAGAGAGAAGAGAATAAGCAAACGCTTAAAATATTTGAAAAAAATATATATAAATAAATAAAATATGTGAAATATATTTGTACGATATTTGGTCATAAATAATTGGGCCTTTATTACAGTTTAATATTTTTATACTTACGGGACTATATAAACCTTTAATCCGATCTGGATCTGGTGTATGTTTCAAAGCTCCCACACAACGTGGTCGATTCATAGCAATAGCTTTTGATACAGCACTAGCATTACGACCCAAGCGATGTGCTTTGTATGCCCGACCACGGCCACCGCGAGAAGCTCTACCACGTCCGCGTCCTCGTCCCGGAGTATTAGACATTGAAGAAGAACTTGCAGAGTCATCTGTATAAGAGAAAGAAAATCATAAATAAACAAATATTGCAATAAGATGCAGAACTTTGTAAAATTTCATCTTTAGACTTTTATATGCATGTGTATAAAAATAAGTAAGGACCATATATTACCCTAAACCATTTCGCGAAATAGGTCTCAAAATGGTTATTTTCAATTTATTAGAAAAATAATTTAAAATTTTTCCCATGCGTATCCAAGAGCAGAATTAATGTTCGTCTTGTTGATCCACACATTTAAATTATTTTCTACAAAATCTATTTCTAGGAACACTTTAATGTGCATTAAAATTAGGTTAGGATTCTTATATAGAACCTGTACTAATTATAGGTAATCATGGACCTATCACTTCCAAATTCAATAAGTTTCCTCTTTAGAATTTCGAACTATAGTTTCATGATATGATTAATGTGGACATACAGACGAACGGATATTGAAATTGACTTAGAAAGTTATTCTTACCTCCCGAATTATCTGGACCACTAACATCATCGGCCATATCCTCATCCTGTGACTCATTTTGAAGACTGTCTGATGCATTCACCATAGGAGATCGCAACTGTTGTGTGGCCAATATCGAGGAGAAGTCATTAGGTTTAAATATAACATCAGGTAAGGGATCAGATGATGACAGTATGGTAGTAGGTGGTAACATGGAGTTATTACTACTTCCCCCACCACCAACGCCACCACTTCCAATACCAGAACCACTACAAACTGTATTGTTTCCCGCACTTCCCACGACTACACTAGACGTTGCATTACTTAATACATCTGCCTGTTTTGAGAATGTAGCCTCAACAGTTGTAATAGTATTGGTAGTACTACCATTGCTGTTGCTCGACGATGAGGACATCGTCAAGTCAATTTGTGTAGCCATTGAAAGTGTATGGTTTGTACTTATACCTGCTACTGATGAGGTTAGAGTAGCAGAAGAACTATTTGAACAAGCAGAAGAGGAAATGGAGCATTGATTTGATTCTAGAAAATGATTGAGGGCATTATTTTCATTATTTTGCTTAAGTAGTGACTTTTTTTGATTATTATCCACGGCCAGAGATGAGGGAGCTCGCTGCTGCTTAGTCTTACTTTCCATTTGTACCACTGTGGGTGTGTTGCTACGTCTAGAGGCACGTAGTGGAGTTCTTAAATTTCTCTCTCGTTTTTGTGTGTCCACTTCAGGCTTATCGATTTTATCATCCTCCCCTGCATTACCCACCATATTAGCGGAAGATTCTAATTCATCTAACACACGCAAAGGTTCATCTGCATCTACCATATCAATAGCTAAACGTTTACGCAACAATTGTACTCGCCTCGACTTAGATGTTAAATCTGTTTGTGGTATTTCATCCTTTTGGGCGGGTGTTGTTAATTGAGGAGTTACAGGATTTACTTCATTATTAAGCGGGGTATTAATGTTGGATTTCTTTGGCCTACCTCGCTTCTTTTGGACGGGTGTAACATTCTCATTAGTCTGCTCATTGCTGTTATTGTCAACTGGTAAATCAAAATTATCCGTGGAATTAGTTTGTACTGATTCTACCACCTCTTCCATGGCTATGGGTAAAAGGTGTTCATGTTTTTGTTTACGAGACCTTTGATGAGTTGTAAGCGTTGGTGTAGATTGTTTCAAACAATTGAATTCGTTGGGTTGTATGACATTAGTTGAAGCAACCGTTGTAACAGTTGTTTTATTCAATTCCTCAAGAGAATTTGTTAATACTTTTTCATTGTTATTATTTATAATCATTTGAGTGTTGTTTTTGATGTTCAAAGCGTCATTATTAAGCTTTCTTTGTTTCGAAGGCGGTATTGCTAACTCGCCTAAGTTATTCTCTTCCGTATTATTTCCTTGATTTGTTTGGCCGGCCAAATTTGTTGCTAAAGCGTGACGCTTTAAGTTGGAATTATTATTGTTAAGCACCAAAATTTCGCTATCCTTGTGAAAGTGTAGACCATTGGGCAGATTTGGAGTGACTGGAACTTTGTCGTTAATCTGTTGTAAATTTTCCGGACATTCATCTAGAGAATTACGGGGACTGCCTTCAGGTGTATCTAAAATCTCTATAGAATCTATGATATTCTCCTCTTTGTTGCTAACAGTTTGGGGTGATATATTATGCGTGCTTACATTATTGTTGTTGTTGCTACCAGCATTTGGACTAGTACCATTCGCCATTAAACGCTCTGCCAATTGTGGGTATTTCAAGGAAGGTGGAGGAGAATTTGGTTTGGGCTGCAAGGGTGGTGGTATTGTGGTATTATTTTCCATTTGTAACAATTGCTGCTTTAATTGTTGAGTATTTTGTATGACTGTAGTCTCTCTTTGCAGTCTCTCCAATAGAATATTTGTGCTGGGTATATCTAAATTATTGACTACTGGTACTGCAGGCGTGGAATTACTATCATCATTATAATCGAACTGGGCCGGAGAATTACTGCGAGATGGTGAAGAGGTTAGGTCCACTGTATCAATAATTTGTGTTAACTTGGGATGTTGTAATTTTCCATTTAACAACTCGGGTAAGTTTTGATTCTGAGTTTTATAGTGTATATCGTTTTGAAAGATTTGGGGTTCGTGAACCGTTTGCAGGTCTTCATCAATATCCATGTCATCGGAATTACGCCTAATTTCGGTATCGTTATCCTGACCAGTTACATTATTGGCAGGTGTTAAGACTACAACTTTGGGTGTGGCAGAATCAGCGGTATTATCATTGAAACCACAAAACTCTTGAGAGTTACTAGATTCACCACCGTTGTCCACCGTCAATAAATCGGCGAATTCGTCAGAATCCGCTGAAGCGGAAACTATTAAATTGGCATTATTTATTTCACCTAAAACAGTAGGATTTGTAGCTGTGGAATTTGATTTATTCACATCCTCTGGTGTTTCCTGCACAACAGTCAATTTCTGCTGGGGCGATCCCAAATTCTTAATGGTCAGTTTCGGCACTGTCTTACAAGGTTGTACCTTTACACTATTACTTATTGCTCCCATTCCAACTTCTTCATCTTCATTGTCACTTTCCAAACCACTTTCTTCTGTAGAGGGCGGTCTTGGTTGACTGCTTATATTCTTTATGGTTAATTTAGGCACAGTTTCAGTTTTACTTTGAGTTTTGATTGTCATCTTAGGTATAGTGGCATTACCTTCTTCCTCGCTGTTCAATGTATGTTTGTTCGTAACCACCATATCATTTTGTTGACGTGTTATGGTCAATTTAGGCACTGCTTGTTGTTTCGGCGATAAAGGACTGGCTTCCATTTGTGTTTTCATTAAACTTCTTTTGGGCACTACAATATTGGGCGAATCCATACTATGGGTTTTGATGGTAATTTTTGGAATTTTCTCATTTGGCGAATTCTCCGCATTGCCACCAGCATTAGCGTTATGTGAATCCTCTACTAAGTCTAGAGACTTGGTTTTAATGGTTAATTTTGGTATACCACCCAAGGCATTGACATGATCATTATGTTGTGTTATAATAACAGCATGTTCCTGGCCCGTTTTTATTGTTAGCTTGGGTATTTTCGAGGTTGAAGCATCTTCTGCTGGGGCAACTTCGCCACAAATCATATTGCCTTTTATGCACAATTTAGGTATGGAAGGATGGTCATTATCCGCTGTTTCGTGAGATTTTTGTAAAGGTTTTATGGTCAACTTGGGTATAACATTCGCCGAACTGGAATTTGTAGCCACATGTGAATTTGTTGACGTCGACGAAGATGAGAAAGAAGTCAAAGATGAGGAAGAAGAGGAGGTGGTTGAGGAAGCGGGTGAAATATTTGTTATTATTGATTCGCTGTGACCATCTTGACCGGTTTTGATGGTTAACTTTGGTAAGGGTGGGGTATTAGCCGCTGCGGGTTGAGAACTATGTCCCTCCGAGTTGGCATTTGTTGAATCATTAATTTTAATGGTTAATTTTGGTACAATAGTTGAATGTTCTTCATTTTTAGCGCGTATTGTTAGTTTCGGTACAATATGCGGTTCTGAAGCATTCAATTTGCTTACCATTTCATCTTCAGCCGATGAGGAACACTCTTCCGAGGACATTATTATATCAGCGGGTGATTCCTTGACTATTGGTTTAATAGTAATCTTGGGCGTATGGTGAGAGGTATGGTGGGTATTGTGTAGATTAATTTTTAAAGGTTCCACTTTACGTAAATCATCTTCGATTAGGGAATTTGGAAGTTGAGATTCTGTGCTGGACGCCGTTGAAGGTTTGGGCAGTTTTAAAATAATTTTATGATTTTCATTAAGTTTATCTGCGGAGGAATTACCACTGGTAGAAGCTCCTCCACCACCGCCAGCAACCCCAACACCTCCACCACCATCCCCAGCGGCTGCCACCGTGGTAGGATTAGTATCTCTAGCTACCATATCGTTGTTAGTTTTTAAAATTCGCGTATTAATACTAAGATGATGTGTTATGGGACTTAATGATCCTACTGCTGCAGGTGCTGCCGTTGCGGTTGTTGTACTACCTTCCCTGTCTAATCTGCAATTATCGGATGTTGAAGGCATAACCATCTCTTCGAGCGATAATGAATCAGAATTATATGCTAGTATTTCATAATTATTTGTGCTGCTAGTAATGCGTGCCGGTGATGTTACTAAAGCCGCCTCCAATTCTAAAGTAACCTCTTCGCCTTCACCTTCGGCCGCTAAGGGTAACAAACAATCACTAGATGTTGAAGTAACCACCTGTTCTTGATCGTCGTTATTATCCTCTGCTACAAGTAATCTTTGCTGATAGGACTGTAGCTGTTCCTGTCTTGTGCGAGTTGTTGTTGCTGCTGATGTAGCTGTAGCCGCTTGACGACAACTGACATAGGCTAATAGCTGCTGATGATGGTGCTGCTGCTGTTGTTGTTGTTGTTGATGTGTAGATTGTGTTGTTGGTGTATCTGCATCCGTTGATTTTCGTCGATTTGTAACATTCATTGCTTATAAATGATATAGATTTTGTTGTATTTTAAATATATTCCTTTTTCTATTTTTATGTCGATTGGTTTATTTTTTGTTTAAACCTATCTTTTTGTTGTTTTTGTTTTATTTGGTAAATTGTTGTTTTGTATGGTTTCTGGGTGGGCCAAATTCCTAACCAAGAACCTAACTTTTATGCTAGTAAATATTCCATGTTTATATTGTTGTTTGTTTGATTTTGTTGGCTATTCCGGCTGCTTCAAAGTTGTAATACTAAGATGGCAAATATTCTGGAAAGAAAAAAAAATTTAAACATCAAATTTATATTCAAAATAATTTAGCTATTATATTATAAACATTTAATGAAAACGAAGTTGTTTTTTTTTTTATTTTTACAGAGAAATTTCTTAATTACAAAAATGTTAGTGGTATGATAGGTCAAAACATAGATATGAAGCTCGTTGTCAGAAATCTAAGTCGTTTCTCAAAAACCCTAAGTCTAAAAATATTTTTGTAAATAAATAATCTTCATTGAAAACAAAAACAAAAGTAGTTAATGCTTTGTTGAGTCATTTTTTTCAATTACGGGTTTTAAGCTTCATATCTAGCGGTCAATTTCATAAAACTAGTTTTCTAAGTACAGAAAAACCTACTGAAACTAAGCCATTAAACTGAGCCTTTAAATCGTAAACATCATTATTTTATTTAGAAGCATTACATTTTTCTTGTGAAGCAGGTTTTAACAGGTTATAGGTTTTTAACTACCAAATCGAAGCAAAAATATGTAGACCCTTGTGCTCTCTTATCTAAGAAAAATAATCTTATGTAAATATTCATTGTTATATTTTTCGATATCTATAGAGAATACTGTCACAAATAACTTGCATCGCAACTGCATAAATCTTGCCAAACCAAGAATTCTTTACGAAATTCCAACAGTTTTCAGAACCTAAATTTATCTTAACATATCCTCGAGAATCATAGAAGCTGCAAAGATTCTGTCAATACGTTTCGTCAAGCATTTTACAAACTTGAGAATTTTTATATGAAATTTTATTTTAATTTCCGTGCCCTATTATTGGTTTCTATTCTTTTTTTCTGCATCATTCCAGTCTTGAACATTTCGCAGCAAATAGTCTGAGTAGTGAGCTAACAGGGGTGATTTTTTACTAGATGTGTTTGGAATACTTTTCATTATGCTTTAAATTTTCTTGGCCTTCAAAATATCATGTGGATCTTTTTTTTCCCGAACCATGTTTCAGAATTTTCCTGCTACTATTTAATTAGTTGTTTCTAGTATTATTCAAACAATACGATCTTTTAGGCGACACAAAAACAAATTAATTTAGAATTTTTGTTTATTGTTAGGACCATAGTATATACCACAGAGGTATCCAACTCTAAAAGTGTGTTAGTAAAACAGTACCTAACTGTAATAAAAACTTAAATGTCAAAGAGTAACAAGAGACAAAACTAATTGTCAAAAACCTATGTCTGTTGTCAAAAACCTAACTCATGCAACAGCAAAAAAATAGATGTAATCAAATATAATTTGTTGTTGCCAAAGAAAATAAAAACACCTACAAAGAGATAGATTGATTTGATTATTGAGGTAGGTTCTTTTGTAAACAAATTGTAGTTGTAGTTATGTTCTATGGCTTACAGTTCTCTCAATTCACACAGAACCCATACATGTAAGAGAGCAATATCAAAAAATAGAGAGTCGGGCTATTTTGTATACTTTGGTCATATAAAACAACTAGAACTCTAACTTGCTCGCAATAAACATATCTGAATTGTAAAAAGAATCTAACTCTATGTGTGTGCAAACATATGGTGAATATTTTTGTTCAAAAATATAAATTTACAGCAAACCAGTAATGAGTGGAGATCATGCAAATAATTTATTTCGATATAAATCTGAAGTAACTGCCCAAAGTTTTTATTTGAAGAAAATTTTAAGGGGAAAAATATTTCTAATATTATATTTCTTATATTTTATATTAAGTTTGTAATATATTATCATGTGTAATTTTTCTTCAGATGTGTAATTTGTTCATAGGCAATGTATAGTTAGTAACATTCTTGGTAACAAAACTGGTCCCAAGGAATTGTCAACACTGTCCAGCAGTAAAATAAACTCTCCTAACATCAAAAATCTAATCAAATTTCTAACAGAAAGTGGGTTATTGAACTTTAAACATGATAAATATATAGAACATCAGGGTAACCACTGTGCAAATATGTAAATTATTTTAACATTTACATATTTGTTACAAAAATATATTTGTTTAAAAAAAAAAATATATACCATAAAAAATACACTAAATTAAATTATAAAATCTCAGAGAAAATAAAATTCTTTAGATAAATACATACATATGTATGTAGTAGACATCATAAAGTGTTTCTAATTTTCCTATGAATCATCATTTTTTTTATATTTTTTTTATTTTAATTAACACCTTCTTTTAGACTAGCCAGCGACATTAATAATTTTATTAGAATAAATATTTAAAGCTTGTTCGCAACAACAAAAGCAAGATGAAAAATATATTAGAACAAAATTTCATTTGCCTTTTTTGTTTGATTATTTTAACATCTACTTTCTTTTACACCTACAAACAAAAACATTTAATCTGTTGGATTCTTCGATTTTTTTATTTTTATTTTTACTCTTCTCACTCGACCTTACTTTTGCTCTTTGATACTCGCAATTTATTGTCTTTGTTTGTTTGGTTATTCGTTCATTTTATTAAATTTCTGTTGCTTATTTCTTTTTTTTTTATTAATTCTTCCTAAATAGTTAGACTAATTTCGCTCTCTTTTTTTTTAATTTTCAACACAGTACGTGAGTGAGCGTAAAATGACTTTGTATGAGAGTGTTTGTTATAATATCTTGAACTTTTTCATGAATTAAAGTATGTTGATATGCAGTTGCTTATATTTTATTTTGTAGATTTTTCGATGCACAAAGGTTGAAATTGATTCTCCTGCTGCTGCTACCGGCTTTATTTGTTTCTAGACAAGAAAAAAAAAACATTGTCGCATTTGCAAAATACACGTTGTGCGAGCCAGAACATCACACGACTGCCACAACAACACATAGTCACACGACCAACGGCGTACACGATTTTAAACGACTGTCACACGAGATGGTGTGAAATAAGTACGACAAAATTTAAGATTCCAAACGACATTGAATTTATTGTTTTTATTGTTGTTATTAATCTTTTTCTTTGTTTTAAAATTATCGCAGGGGTTGAGGAGGTGTGTGTGTGTGTGTAATGTAATATGTAGTTGTATTGGGATAGGTTTAACTGGTGTGGGGATTATGGGGTTATGATATAAATAGAAAACTTTCAAAATAATTAATAATAAACTATTATGTATTAATTGTTAAAAGCATGAGTTATTTTTTGTTGTTATAAACAATTTTCTACGGTTTTTTGTATCAAAGGAAGAAACTCCCTTTGAAGTATTTATCAAAAAAAAGAATATCTTTAAATATTAAAAGATCGATATATTGCTGTATTGATCAAAGTATTAAAAAAACATCTTTTAATATTAAAAGATCGATATCAAACACCTGACAAATTTAAATTCCAAAGAAGAAAATTAATGTTAAATAGTTTCTTGGATGTTGTCTGATTATGAATCTGAAAATCATTTTAGAATTTATCTCCCAAAATTTAACTGGGTCTATTGCATCTACAAGATCAATTGCACTATGTGCTTTCATACCAAAAACAATTGAAATTTTAAATTTATTGTAAATCTATCTAGGGTTTCTAAATGACCAAAAAATGAAGCTTTATTAGGGAGAAAATCTTTGGAAATAGTCAAGTTAATGAACGTTATTTTTCCAACAGTTCACTGAGAGAAAAAAATCGGTCCAAAGTTCATTACGATTGCAATGATATTTGTAATTTACGGTATTGGTTTTTTTGAAAACAATGGCAATTTAATAACTTAGATACCAAAATGGTTACAACTTGATCCAATTAGGTATAGATTTTCATTAATATTTAAACTCGCGGATTTAAACTTAATCACATATAATGCACATTCACTATTAATACGAAATGGTAACATTTTCATCTCATATGTGATGAAACACTGCTTCTCTGTAAGTAGTGTTCCTGTAGTTGTCTTAAACAATACACATTAAAAAAAACACACAATATTAGTTTTTTGACAGCAAAAATATAATTCTATTAGAAACCAATAAGGATCAATACTAGGGTTTACCAAATCGACTTTCGAATAATCGAACAACCGACTTTTTGCTGTAAAAAGTCGAAATCGACTTTTTGATTTGAAAATCGACTTCATTGATGCCAAATGTAGAAAATAGTCAAAAAGTCGAAATAAGTCGGAAAAAGTTGAAAATAGTCGAAAAATCAAAATAAGTCGAAAATAGTCGGAAAAAATCGAAAAGTCGGAAAAAATCGAAAAGTCGGAAGAAGTCGACAATAGTGGGAAAAAGTCGATAATAGTCGGAAAAATCGAAAATAGTGGTTTCCGATTATAGTCGGAAAAAGTCGAAAATAGTCGAAAAAAATCGAAAATAGTCAGAAAAAGTCGATTATAGTCGGAAAAAGGTGAAAAGTCGACTATTCCAAAATCAGAAAAAAAGTAAAAAAATCGACTATTTAAGAATTGAAAATGTTGAAAAGTTGAAAAATCGACTATTTAAAAACTAAAAAAAATGGAAAAGTCGACTTTTTGTTCAAACTATAAAACCCTAAACAATAGTCTTGCGAGAAAATAGAATATCACATAGATTTCGATCAAGCTCATCACACAACTAAGAAACATTTAAATGTTTTATATCTTTTGTTTCCTATGCTAAAAAAATTAATTATTTTTTAATTCAGTTATGTCACAGAAATCTCAGACACAATCATCCAACTAAAAGTTCTTTAACATTATATTCTGAGGGACCAGGTGCGGATCCACGGGGAGGGAAAAAGGGAAATTTCCCTCCCCAAAATGAAAATGTTTAATAAAAAATCTGCACTAAATCATACAGTTTAAGGAAATAGTTAAGAAAATCATTCGATTTTCCTCCCCCAAGCGCTTGAGTTGGATCCGCGCCTATGAGGGACTCCAGTATTTTGTCAATTCTTAAAAATAATGTATTATTTATGTAATAAATAACTAAAAAACTAAAACCGAAAAACCACCCAATTTATTAATATTCAAGTATATGATGAAAACCAATCGTTTTCAAATCGATTCGATTAGAAAAAGTTGCGATAAATTTAGTTCTATTTAAAAAAAATACAGCTCATGGGCAAAATTATCAATAATTTTAATAGAAATACAAAGAAAAATTTGTAAAAAAATCTAAAATAATGTGATTAAAATCTAATTTTTATTAATAACCAAAACGATAAAATAAATCACATTTTTTTCCATTTGAAATCCATTCGTCTTCAAAATCGGTTTCTATCACAAAACTAAATGTGTTATCAAAAACGTATTATAACCCAAAAGTTAAGAAAAGTCATAGGAAAATTTATGGGTTTTTTTAATATAAATTTTTACTTAATTTGGGAGCGAATTTTTTGGGGTGATTATATTTGCTTTGGGTCATTTTGATGGCGGACTTTTTTGCTTACGTGTAATACTTTTTTTCTTTGAGGTGTTAATACATATTCGACTTTATTAAATACATTATTATTTCTGCTAAATCTCTATAGTAAAGAAAACCAGTTAAAAACTTGTCACATGGCAGGTTCTCATGGCTAGTGACCGGTTCCAGTTGCGGAATTTTATATAAAAAGAACCTGTCACTTTTACATGGGGTTGTCATTGGATGTAGCTAATTAACCCCGCGTGAATTGCTAATTGTGCACTTTACTAGCATTTTAAAAATTTACTCTCTTACTGTTAAATAGTGAGTGTATTTATGTCAACTGGTTCTCTTTATAATAATTTTAAACTGATAAATATTATTATAATCCTTTGATGACCAGTGTTCCATATACAATGCTATGCAGAACATAAGACAATTATTATTTTTTCTCTATATAAAAGTGTGCATATCAAAAGCAACAAAATAACCATAAATTTTGTCTGCTCTTGAATTTAAGCGAAAAATTTATATCCATTTCTTCGATATCTAAACAAATGTTGATGTTCTTTCTATTAGTAGGTTATTAAAAAGACACAGAAATTTCATCATACATAGAGAAATATCTTGTTAAAATAATTATTATTATTATTATTTTTTTTATGAAAAAATAATAATGTATTTTAAAACCTTTAAAGGATTGTATTAAACGCAATTCCTTAAAAATATTTTTAGACTTTTTAACCATGTGGTTTTTTTATGCAGACGTAAAAATCTGTGGAAGAATTTTTCTGCGGCTTCAAAAGTAGTGCAGTCCAAGGTGTTCAATTAAAACATTAAAAACGATCAAAACTATAAATAAAGGAAAGTTTTTGCTTTCATTTGATAATTTTTCACTCAATAAACTTGTGTTCTTATTTATTATTTTTTGGTAGCCTCAGGTTGACTTGCAACCTGCTAAGTCGCGGATCCACGGGTAGGGAAAAAGGGAAATTTCCCTTGCCAAAATGAAAACTCTTAATGAGAAATTTGTACTAAATCATCAAATTTAAGGAAATAGTTGTGAAAATAATAACTAATCCTCCCCCAAAAGCCTGAATCCTAATTTTGTTGCTTTTGATATGAATTTGGAAATGACGCTTATATTCTGTCATTGTTTCTTTTAAAAAAATTAGCAACTAATTCTGTGATTTGGAGAAGCAGACATTCTAATATATTCTCTTAATCTCGAAAGTTCTTCAAGCTATTAAAGATTTTTAATAATACTGAACTTCGTAGACCCGTTCACCAATTAAGGCAACATATTGCTTATATCTATTGATATCTCCCAAGACAATTAGACGAAATCAGCCACAAAAATTGTAAATATCCAAAAGATATTTTCACATCAAACTATATCTCTTCGAACGGTATACCAAAAAATCTACCCAAATATGAAATATATCTGTTAAAATGTTTTTATAATCCTTCACAATCAATAATCAAGATCAACTACTATTTGTAATCACAAACAAATAAAATAAATATAGTACAGGATGTTTAAAACCAAAAATAGAATTAAAAAAAAAATAAAAAAAAAACATACACACAAAACAAAGAAAATCAAGAGCAAAACAAAAACTTATAAAAAAAATTATTAGAAAACAAAACAAATCAAGCAATAGCAAATAAATGAAAAATAAAAACGAAAGTAACAAAGTGAAATCACAGAAGATAAGAAGACAGTTAAAACAGAACGTAAAAACAATAAAAAAAGAAACACAAATTAAAAGCAGCAAAATTTTGTAAACAATAGAAACGTAAGAAAAAAAATTCCCGCTCACTGAAGGCAAACAAACAAAACACACAACACAAAGCATAAAGCAAAGTAAAAAAAATACCAAGAGAAGGCAGACTAAGGGGAGAAATTCATGACTCCATGTGACAGAAATACAAAAACAAAAAAAAAACAACGGACAATGTACCAGAACAGAGAGTAATTGACAGAAAATATAAACTAAAAAAAACAATTTAAAAAAATACAACACAAAATAAGCCTAAAACTGATAAGCAAAATCAACAAACATTATAAAAACAGTATTAACACTAGTATTACATTTAAAGGCATTAACATTTGTTTACTGTAAAAAGGATATATAAAGGATATTAGAGAGATAAGGGTTTTCAGAAATTTCCAATGTAATAAGCACTATAACGAGAATTATTTATAAAAAAGAGTAAATAATTTGAATACATTAAGCAAATTTTACACTACATAAATTCTTAGTTAAGTATTCAGAACAAATATCCATGATTTAGGTCAACACATTAATTAATCCCCTTATTTCCTAAATCCCTTCACCACACTTTGAAAAAATTTCCATACAAATTTTTGAAAAACAAACAATTTTTTTAAAGTGAAGGGAAGTGTTTTACAAAATAAGGTCCTAAACATATTAGAAACATCTTAAAAGTTGCATAAACTCTCGATCTATCGTCGTAATATTGTTAATCCATTTCAATATGTTATGATTATAACTTCTATACCACTGTACCGTAATACAAATGAGTATCTCTTCCCCGACAATTGCATCTCAACTTCGGAACAATGCGGTTTCAAGTCTATCAATCCTGTAATAGATATTTATCAATCAATCCTGTAATAGATATTTGTGTTGATTTACCATTTTCATTGAAGATTTTTCTCCAAATAAAAAAAAATAAAAATATGTTTGTCATAACCACTAATATGTTTACCAATTCTAGAACAGGGTTGATGATAGTGGTACATATATCTGCGTGCAGGAAGGAACTTTTGATTACATCAATCTATCAATCCTGTAATAGATATTTAGATATTTATTGTTTTGATTAAATATGTTTGTCACAACCATTAATATGTTTACCAATTCTAGAACAGGGTTGATGATAGTTGTACATATATCTGTGTGCAGGAAGGAATTTTTGATTACATAAAAACTACTATAGAAACAAGTAGACGTCCCGGTTTATATACAACAGTTTTACAACTCTTTTAAGTATTCTCACCATTTGTCTTCCGAATTATCTAGGATCAACTTCTCTGAAAGAATTCTTAATTCTCTTGAAAATTGTTGATTATTTGTGTTGATTTACCATTTTCATCATAATTACAACTCATTTGGCTTCCGAATTCCCTAGGATCAACATCTCTGAAAGAGGTCTCTCTCTCTCTCTCTCTCTCTCTCTTGAAAAGTGCTGATATATTGTTTTGATTTACAATTTTCATTAAAATCATTTTCTCTTTTCAATCAAAGATTTCTCTCGACTTTCTGATACCTGATTTCAAATAATTTAGTTTATTTTATATTTCCAAATTTCCTAAATACAAACCACATTGCCGAGCAATATTCCCAAAATAATTTAGTATTTAACTATAACAGCTGTTTTTTAAAGACTATAGAAAAAAGAAAGTGATAAAACAACTTAGATATGTCGGTTGGTAGGTCAAAAAATCCCTCTTCATACAGCTGTTGCTGTTGATTTGTTAAATTGGCAAAAACAAACTAAAATGATGATGGTATCAGTAATATTAACCAAACAACTAGTAGCTCAGCTATTAGCTAGCCCACTCTATCATCCAACTAGCTAAATAAACCGTAAACCATAAACAAATTGAGAGAAAAAGAATGTCATCATTAACATCTACAACATCATAATTATCATCGTTGTGGTCGTCGTCATCCTAAACTATTGTCATCATCTTCGTCATTTGTTTATTCATGGAGAGAGATTTACCGTAAGAGGAAGAGAGTGTGTACAGCGACGCGTAAAGCTCAAACAATTGTTGCATTCTCGCTCGCATTGTTTTGGTTTCTGGTCGTTCACCTCATGTACATACGTCGTCAACAACAACAACAATAACAACAACTAATACAACCAATAACAACAACATCTGAATTAAGTACAAATAACAACAACAACAAAAAAACACCAGCAAACGACAGGCCATAGTCAAGATTAGCACTTCGACAAAACAAAAACACCTTTAACTCGGAACGCGACCGGCATTAACATTTTGCTTTAACTAACAAATGAGTAAAGATACTTGTTTAGTACATACAGACGATGTACTTTCTTCTCGTACTATATCAGCTGTGCGAATAACTAATACAACATATGGCATTAATATGAATAGGAAGCAAACGCAAAAGTTATATTTTGTATACCAAAATAATTTGAAATTTTATTCTACTAAAAATGTCCTTAAATTTAACAAAGACTGCTATTACTTGAATTTTGAACTTTGTCACGATTTGTCATTAACTCATGGTCAAATTATGGGTATTTCCAGAAGGATTTTTTGTAAAAAAATAAGTTATTAAATTTATATATAGACATTGCTTTACAAATAAAAAAACTATATTATTAAAAATAATTAATTTGAAAGAAATATTCAGAAAAATTGAAACATAAGAAGAGAAAAAAACCTAATTCAATTGTCAGAAACCTAATTCATACAAAAACAAACATGTATTTTGTTATTTACATTAAAAGGATAAAAAAACATTGAGGTTCTTCATACTCCATAAAAATGATCGATTATCTTGCTGTACTCTATCAGGTTCAAAGGGTATGAATGGGTTTTCACAAACACTTTCTTAGCGATCCACTTGACACATTACATCCTAAGAACGAGACACATTTTGTAGTAATAAATTAACAAACTCAAATTTAATTTTAACGTATTTCTTGGTAAAATCTCATGTTGAATTTTAATTTTTATCTAAAATTCAAAACACTATATGAGAACCTCGGACAACTAGCAAAATCGACATCAAAGCTGAATATACCTTTCGCCAAAGTAATTCTCTGTATTTGGTGTTATGAGAAGAGTTTCATATATGATAACCTGTTAAAAAGAGTGAAACAATTGAGAGACCTGTTCAAAAAATACTTCTAGACACAAGTACAAAATAATCAATTATGATAAAGATCGGCTTTATGTTGTGAACCAGTTTTAATTGTTTTCATAATAATTGTAAGTAGATTAAGAAACAATTTTCCGTTATATTTTTAATTTATTCAAAACGAAAATCAGGCCAATTTGGTTAATTGACACCAAAGTCAAGTTTCACCCAAGTAAAGCTCTATCCCTAGAGTAAAGAGAAGCGGTTCGAAAGTAGTCACGTGACATGATCTCAGGGCCAGTGACCGGTTCCAGTTCTGGAACAATTTTTCAATTGTAAATATTGAGTTTGTTTGTGTCAACTGGTTCTCAATTGGAACTTAGGTGATGAGTTAGATGTCAATTGGTTCACAATTGGTACTGAGGAACCAGTTCATTAATACAATTGGCCCAAATTTTCCGCAGGGATATGATGGGATCTCCTCTGCGCAAACTGCTAAAACAATTAAAATGATCAATAGATCATTTTTGCTGAACACAATTGATAAGTATAAAAAGAGCATTGAATGAAAATGTTCTAGTCTCTAGTCCAAGACTTTCTATTACTACTCTGCTCAGCTTTATGATGGGCTATCACTTAATGCGAATACGTTAACATTTCATTAATCATTTTGCATTTGTTTATTAAATTCACGGAAATATTAAATTTCTGTAAAAAGGGTCCAAAAGGTGAATTATTGTACGAAACCCAGAATGCGAATTGTCATTAATATTGTGGTTGTGTAACGTCAAAGTTGAATGATTTTTTCTATTCTACGAATAGCTGCAAAATACAAACTAATGAGCTTGTTGATCCATAACGACAATAAATCATAAATTTCCCATATTAACTCGTATAAGAAATGTGGTCACAAACTTTTAGTAAAAGATGGGGTGTCGAATCTCTCACAGAACACTGGATGTACATTGCGGTAATTAAATTAAAAAATTATGGAAAGCTTTCAGTAAAAATATACAAGAATATTCCTTATTCTACTCAAACTAGTCTGAAGTCTACATTAAATACATTTCGGGGAAATTCGTTGAGCTAATGTATTATCTTATTGAAGTCTTTACAGAATCGAGATGATTGCAGTCGATCTTTACCAAAGATATTTACACGATATGTTACACTGGCACTGGTATCAGGGCATGTGGGTATTCTTTGCAACGAAAGTGAAAAAGGAGTTTCAAATACCACATGAGGTCCGTTATTATCAATTGCAGAATATCTATATTAATTTTCCTTCAATCAGTAGCCGGACAACAAAGGCCTCTCTGGCTCTATATAAGAGAAAGATCTCAATTTAACGGAATTCTTAAGTTTTTTAGAGTCTAAATAACATATTTTATGTAATGACTGGCACAACATGAATGTATATGGGAATATATACATATGTAGCTATTTCCGGCATGCAGACTTCTATCTTGGAGATTGTTATTTTGATAATTTATCCAACCTTGTATCTGATAATTTTCGTTTTTCTCGAAAAACTATAAAAAAGTCTGTATCTTATTTTCAATAAGATAATTTTTAAAATGAAAACTAACAAACAAGATATAAATAACTCATTTCTACCACAAAAAGGTAGTCAAGTGGAAACGTAATGTTTAATAATAATAATAAATTTTATTTTTTGCAAATGACAATTTTATAGGTGAAATCAAAGGCACGAATAAATGTGTATAGAATTATAAAAATACTTACTTAACTACAATTTAAAGTTTGCACAATATAAATATTTTATTATTTTAAAATTAAATATAGAAAAAAAACTAAATTTTAATAATAGCAAAAAATGTGTATTCTGTCTGTTTTTAGCTACAAATATGCATTATACAAATTTTAATTAATAAAAAAAAATTAAATAAAATAAAATTTATGAATTTTTATTCTGGTTTTTTGTTAGTTGTATACTAAATGACCTTGTGAGGTAAATAACAATAAAAAAATACATAATTCTGTGGTAAATAAATAAGAGAAAAAATTAAAAAATGTAATACAAAATTTATTAACATTTTTTAGGCTTAAAACAAATAGAAAAATATTTATTTTTGGAAAAGGAAAATTAAATTTTAATTTATTGTAAAAAAAAGAGTAAAAGTCTATTATTGTTGCAAATGTTATGCACATGAATTTTGGGCCAAATGTAAAGAAAAACACAAACACAGAAAAGCTAATAAAACACCAAGACAACATACAATTTAACAGAGAGCTACAACAACAGAAAAAAACACACAATAATTATAACAACAAAAATTAATGAAAATAAAACGATTGTAGTGTTAATACTAAATTTACAAGGGCTGCCAGATGATTTCTGTTAAACAAATAACTAATTAGGATTAACTTATTGTAATGAACAAAGAAATTTGAAATCGATCTTAATTTCTGAAGAAACTTTGAGAAGATTATAAAGGAAGCTTTTAGTTTGAGTTTAATCATTATATTTCTCATTTTAAGAATAATTGTGAAATGATCCAACAAGCCTCAATCATATTCAGTCTCGATCGGCTAAAACAAATTAGTCGTTAAATCCCTACCACAGGGAAGTGTTCTTGGACCTACACTCTATTTAATTTACACTTCTGATTTGCCTACATGCGATGTACTGACTATATCTACATTTGCTGATGATACCGCAATAATCAGTTCTCATGAAAACCCACACATAGCATCTATTCAATTAGATATTTACCTCCGACGTGTGGAGACATGATTAGCAAGAGGTAATTGTCCCCCAGTCACGCTTAATGGTATAAATATACCACAGTCAAATCATGTCACTTACCTTGGTATTAATTTGGATAGACGACTTTCTTGGCGTCGACATATAGAAACCAAGAGACTTCATATGAAGTTGAAAGCTTCTAGCCTTCACTGGTTAATAAACAGTCAATCAAGACTAAGCCTTGACAATAAAGTCATCCTGTATAAAACCATATTAAAACCAATTTGGATTTATGGCATCCAATTATGGGGTACTGCCAGTAATACCGGCATTGATATTATACAGAAGGCACAATCGAAACATCTTAGAACTATGACGGGTGCAACATGGTACATAAGAAATAAGAATATCCATTGGGACTTAGAGATACCACTAGTAAAAGAAGAATTTTAAAAATGCAGTGAAAAATATATCCAGAAACTTCAAACTCATTCAAATCCACTCGCTAGTCTTCTAGCTGAAGTACAAGCATATTCAAGGCTTCGTAGAGCAGACCTACCGCCCCGCTAATGAGTGGCCTGTTTACAACATAGCTCTCCCTAGAGAGTATATATTTTTAAGTTTTAAGACTTAAATACTTACTGTGAGGCCTAATAAAGGCAGATACAGTAAATAAATAAAAAAGTAAATATACAAAAAAATTAAGTTTCATTTCAATTTTAAATAAATTTTTCCAATTCAAGTTCATTTCTAGTTGAGTTCTATTTCAGTTTTAGTTCAGTTCTACCTTAGTTTTAATTCATTTCCAAATCATTTTTATTTCCGTTCTAGTTTGGTTTTAACTCAAGTCTATTTCAGTTATACAATTTTGTTCTATTTCAGTTTTGTTGAGTTCTATTTCAGTTTTAGTTCAGTTCTACCTTAGTTTTAATTCAATTCCAAATCATTTTTATTTCGGTTCTAGTTTGGTTTAAGCTCAATTCTACTTCAGTTCTACAATTTTGTTCCAATTAATTTTTGTTTCACTTCTAGTTCGCTATTGCTTCAGTTTTTACTTTCAATAAAATTAGTACTTAAATAGTATAAGAATTTCGTCTTTAACTTCATTTTATCGTTAAAAATTTTCTACTCTAATATTATAGCAAAATATTTTCCTTTAGCTGTTCTTTTCTTTGTTTTAAACTTATTAATATAATTATTTTAATTTTATTAACTTTAAAACTTTTGTAAAATTTTCTATACACTTTCCCTAATCACCTTAAAATAAAGTTAACAAAACTTTATGAATTTTTGTTTTCTTAATATTAAACACCTTTTTGCTAAATATTTCCAATATAGTAAGTTTATATTTGTTTATTTCTCTTAGTCAATAGAAAATCCTAGGAAAACAAATACAAACAAACAGCAACAATAAAAAAAAAAACTAAAAATCCATTTAACAAATTAGATTTCCTGTATTGTCGTTTCTAACAATATTCTTCTCATGCCTAAATAAAGAGTCCCTTTTCCTTTACTTCAAACTCCTTTAAAAACAATAGCAACAAAATGTGAAACAAGAAACAAGTTGAGAAAAAATATTGACCATTTTAAGAATAAATAAGAAACAAAAACAACTACAACAACAACAAAAGAGACAAACAAACAACTAGGAATGTATGAAAACAGAATGAACTAGTTGAAAATAAGTTTTCTTAAGCTGAGCATTTCTACGTCTCCTTCTTCTTTTTCCTTCTTTTCATAGTTTAATAAGTTTTCAAGTGAAATAAAAGTTTTATTTTTGTGTTAGTATTTGTTTGTTGTTGTTTAAAGTTGTATTATTTAGACCAAACACTTTAAGGAGATCAAAATAAATAAGTTTTAATCTTTTTAAAAGTATCGACAAAATAAAAAAAAACGCACACACAACAACAAAAACAAACAAACAAACAAATATTAGAAAATAAAGAAAAAGAGGAAAACGTCAGTAAGGGAAAGAAAAATAAATAAGATAATAATCAATCAAAGATCATTATAATAGAAATTATAAAGTTAATAAAATGAAATATTAATAGAAATAGACTGGAAAAGGCTCTCAAAGAAAAAGGCAAATAAAAGTTTTATATTAAGAATAAAATATTTTAAAATAAATGTAATAATTTTATTTATAAATATGAAAACGACATGTTACATAAAGTAATAGACATGTGTTTTTTATTAAGTTAAGAAATAAAACTTGAATTCCTAATAAAACTTAAAAATCCTTAAAGTCTTGTTTAAAAAAATCCTTGTCAATTATATGGTTTTAAGCGAGAAAATTTTTATACCCTACACCACATAGGTGTTTGCGGTATTATATGTTTATGCAAATATTGTAATGGAGAGAAAAAATATTCCTACACCCACCTAAAAGTATACCGAATCACTTTTTGAGTCGATTTAACCATGTCCGTCCGTCCGTCCGTCTGGTTGGCTGGCTGGTAGTCCATGTAAAGCTTGTATGCAAAGTACAGGTCGCAATTTTAGAGATAAGTTAGAGATAAATTGGTACATATGATTTTGTTGGTACAAGGATAAGGGTACAAGGGTACAAAGCCTATCGATTTTGGTCATGATCGGTCCATTATTTCACGTAGCCCCAATACAAATGTTCTCCCAGAATAGAGTTTTAAAACTCAAGTATACCTTAAAAATTTAAATATTTTAATGAAATTTAACACAAATAAGTTTTACGTAAGCATAAATCCATTTTATGAAGATCGGTCCATAATTGGCCATAGCTCACATATAAACCCTCTTTCGAAAATCACTTTAATGTGCATAAATCCCATCAAAATTTATTATTAAAATATTAATTTAATATTTAACACATATAATATTCACATAAGTATAAGTAACAGTGCAAAATTTCATTAAGATCGGTCCATAATTGACCATAGCTC